>CAWLCO010000025.1:0-50974 GCA_963855945.1 Thereva nobilitata | reverse complement strand
TATATATATATATATATATATATATATATATATAATATATATATATATATATATATATATATATATATATATATATATATATATATATTATATATATATATATATATATATATATATATATATATATATATATATATATATATATATATATATATATATATATATATATATATATATATATATATATATATATATATATATATATATATATATATATATATATATATATATATATATATATATATATATATATATATATATATATATATATATATATATATATATATATATATATATATATATATATATATATATATATATATATATATATATATATATATATATATATATATATATATATATATATATATATATATATATATATATATATATATATATATATATATATATATATATATATATATATATATATATATATATATATATATATATATATATATATATATATATATATATATATAATATATATATATATATATATATATATATATATATATATATATATATATATATATATATATATATATATATATATATATATATATATATATATATATATATATATATATATATATATATATATATATATATATATATATATATATATATATATATATATATATATATATATATATATATATATATATATATATATATACATATATATATATATATATATATATATATATATATATATATATATATATATATATATATATATATATATATATATATATATATATATATATATATATATATATATATATATATATATATATATATATATATATATATATATATATATATATATATATATATATATATATATATATATATATATATATATATATATATATAATATATATATATATATATATATATATATATATATATAATATATATATATATATATATATATATATATATATATATATATATATATATATATATATATATATATATATATATATATATATATATATATATATATATATATATATATATATATATATATATATATATATATATATATATATATATATATATATATATATATATATATATAATATATATATATATATATATATATATATATATATATATATATATATATATATATATATATATATTATATATATATATATATATATATATATATATATATATATATATATATATATATATATATATATATATATATATATATATATATATATATATATATATATATATATATATATATATATATATATATATATATATATATATATATATATATATATATATATATATATATATATATATATATATATATATATATATATATATATATATATATATATATATATATATATATATCTATATATATAAAAATGAATGCCGTGCGTTAGTCCCGCAAAAACTCGAAAATGGCTCGACCGATTTCAATAATTTTTTTTTGTTTTGTTCGCCTCAATACAGGGGTGGTTTTAGGAAAAAAACCATTTAAAAAAACCAAAAGAAACAGCTGCAAAACCAAAAAAATGGTAATTTTGGGATTTTTCACCTCACATTAGTTTCAATAGCTTCATGGCCTACTATATATTGTTTGGCAGCTGCGTAAATGTGAAATTGTCATTAAATTAAATCGGTAATTTCTCAAAAACCCCAATTTAATGACAATTTCACATTTACACAGCTGTCAAACAATATATGGGTAGGCCATGAAGATATTAAAACCAATCTGCAGTGAAAACTCCCAAAATGACAAATTTTTTAGAATTTTCAGTAGTTCCTTTGGTTTTTCTTATTTTTTTTAAACCACCCCTGTATTGAGGCGAGCCATTTTCGAGTTTTTGTGAAAACTAACGCACGGCATTTTTATATAGATAATTGAAAATTACACTTAACATTATCTTATTAACATCTTTAAGGTGCAAGATTATATTCTCCATCATTCTCATCTGGATTACCTTCAACATTTGTAGTATTTGTAAAAATTGGGAAACCTGTAAAATATTAGCATCCATTGTTCTTTATATATTTCCACCGAAAAATGGGTAAAAGCTTTTAATTGGAGCGATTAAGTAAAGTGTTAATAAGAAAATATATAAATGTTGAGTTTTTGCATTATGCCTCAGATTGTGGTACATCTTGAAAACGGTCAACGTGCATATTTCACTGAAGAAAATGCTCTCTAACGAGCTTTAAAGCCACCAAAAACTACACTTACTGAATTTTTCACACTGTGCCAAAAACCTGATACTTTCGGACATTCGCAACAACATTGTTATATACCGACTCCCCTCGCTATTATTCATGGAACAAATCAGGTAAAAAATGGAAGCCACGTAGACAAGGCGAACCACATCCAACTATAGCACGCGTATTGAAAGCAAAGCCATTGGGACGACTTTACACAGTACATCCAAAACAACCTGAATGTTTCTTTTTGCGTTTGTTGTTGCTGAATGTTCCAGGACCAACGTCTTTCGAATTTTTACGAACAGTCAATGGTCAAATATTCAATACATTTCAAGATGCATGTCGCGAGTTGCAATTGCTGGAAGACGACAATCATTGGGATCTGACACTTACTGATGCAGCATTTGCATCCACGCCGAATAACATTAACAACTGTTCGCAATTATATTGACGACATGATACCCAACAGAACCATCGGTTTTATGGGACAAATACAAGAACGGCATGACTGAAGACATACTTCGCAGAATTAGACAAATAAATCAATATCCAAACTCTCGAACTTTTATAGGAATAATTGGTTTTTCGTTAATGGTTATAAATATTTGTTGAAGAGTTGAATTTTGAAGATTTGGATTAATTTTAAATGTCTTAAGGTTGGGTGCAGCGACTCGGAAAGGCATCATCTTTGTTTATTTACGCGCCGGAAAACAAAACCAAAAACATAGTTTACCAGCAAGTTTTGTAAAAGAATACATACATAGGTAATGTTGGTCACACTTAATATGAAAGCATATTGATTCTAATGTCTCCAAATTTTACAGAAATAAGCATTGGTTCTTTCCTTAGATATTGCGAATAATTTGATTTTCAATATTTGCATTAATTTCACATGTTTTAACGAACACAATTTCGCAATATAAGAGAAAATAAAAGTTGGTTTTTGGCATTGCTTTTTCCAACTATAAAATATTTGTTTCATTTTTTCGATTTTGTTTTATTGTTCTCGAAAAATTTGTTATTGAAGACTTCTAGATTTAAAATTAAAAAAAGCTATAGAAAATGGCCCTCGAATTTATTGCTATTAATGCTATTTGCATTAATTTTAAATCTTTTAACGTTCATGTTTTAACAGAATACACAGGCAATTTTGGATAGTTCAAATAAATGTATTTTGAATCTATTGACTCCAACTTTTATAGGAATAGTTGGTTTTTCGTTAATGGTTAAGAAGAGTTGAATTTTGAAGGTTTGGATTGATTTTATATGTTTAAGCGTTGGCGCAGCGAGGCGCACCGGGTTCCAGCTATCCAAAATACAGAAAATAAGCGGTTCATTGAGACACTTCATCTGTGTATGAAAATTCATATCTCGAAAAATGCCATGTCAATGGATGGTTTTTATAGTCTCGATCAAAAATGCCAGATCCCTAATAGTTTCACATTTTGTTATTTGGAATCAAAAATACCAAAAAATTGCCTTTTTCAAACTCTCCTACTGTATATTAAAATTCATATCACCTGATTACTACTATTGGCTTATGGGAGCAGCATTCAGCATAGGCGCGCCGGTCCCAACTAGTTACATATAAAAAGGAGACTAGATAAATTATTTAAATTAAAAGAACAAAACAAAAAAAAATTAAAAAATTAATAAGAGAAAGACAGAAATAAAAAAAAAGAGAATACACAAGCTAAATTTTTTTATTTTCCTGTATTCATGCTCTTGCAGCTCTGTTAACTAAAAGTTCGAAAAGACGCTTCCTGAAAATGCCCGCTGAATCGATACGTTGCAGTTCAACCGGGAGAGAGTTCCATAGTAGAGCAACGAAGACGAAGAAAGAGAGCTGTCCAATTAAAGTTGGTGCTGGGATGATTTTGTGGTACTGTTCTTCAACAAAAATTTTGTTTTTTTAAATAAATCCAACGCAATCAAGCACACATGAACGTATTTACACTACAAATAGTCCAGTAAATCTGTCGAAAAAATCGCGTTTTTTTGCAAAAACGATTAACAGGCTACAAAGGTATGTAAAAAATAGGAAATTTTCCGTAGAATTCAATGAACTATTTTTAAAACAAATGACGCGCTTGCGTCCTTTTCAAAATGGCGCCCAAAGTTAGCGAAAAACAGTTTTTTACTTTTAAAAAAGAAACTTGGTGTTGTAAAAAAAAATTTAATGGCAAAGTTGTGTAACTCTTTAATACGGATCGAACTGCCGTGGTCCGGTCTCAAAATATTGCAAACTCAATTAGTAATTGCAAAAAAACCGCTAAAAATCGCTATTTTTTTAAATACCTGTACCTCCGTGAAAAGACGATATTTTTTAACGAACCACGGTGAAAGCGTAGTTCAATGTAAGTCGAATAAGAGCGTTTTTACAGATTTGCAAAATATTGCAAGATTTTTGCAAAATTCGATTTTTTCGAAAAAAACGCGTTTTTTTCAATGTCCAATAGCTCATACAGGCCATCATATTTTTACACCCTACCGGTACCAAAATTTTCTTTAACAGTTGCGCTTACATGTGCAATTAATGCGCATATCAAAAAATGATCCCTAATATGTGCAAAATTAGTCAAAAAATCGATATTTTTTTATACCCCAAAAAACCATGAATATATTTGTGATTTTTAATTACATTGGAATGCCATCATTGCCAATCGAAAGCTGACATTTTTCTACAAATTTACAAAAAAAATTTTTTGCTCTCCGACCTTCTTGAGCCGAGATAATTTTTTTTTTGAAAAAAATTGTGTGGCGCCATCTTTTGAGATAAGTCGCTGAAATTTGCACGGGTCACTGCTGAATACTTATATTTTCAATAAAAAATTCCCGCAACTTTATCGGCCGTTGCTGAGCATTGTAAAATCAATTAAACTCGCAGCTCTATGCTGCGGCGCGCATTAGCTGGCGCTATAGTCCGGTCAAAATAGACGAAAAAAGCTCAAGATGGGTGATAATTCGGAAGTTGCTGAAAATTGAGCCCTTACAAATATCATTATAAATAAAATGTTGAATCCCCATCGATCGGTCGGTGCCAAATATTTTTATTCAAGGTCAAAAGGTCAAAATATCAGTTTTTGGCAAATATCTGCTAAACGGTAAGTTTTATCACAAAAAAGTTTCCACAAAGTTTGTAGATTATGCGATTATCCACAAAAATAGATATTATACATTTTCCTGTACAAATTTCCATTCATGAGATATCGCCGTTTTAAAGATTTAAAATACTCATATGCACTCATTCGCGACTTGTATAGGCATCAGACGTTCAATAAATCCTTTCTACGTGGCTAATATTATCAGGGGTGATTCCTGGTAGTCCAACAAAGGACTTATTGAATTTTTTATTGAAAATATAAGTTATCATTTTAAAACCTATTCATTTCATGTGATCAATTCGAAAAAAATTTAAGTTTTATTTACATTTTTTACAAGCATTATAACTTATTTACAAGCAAAATAATCTATGAAAAATGCTTCACTATGCGAAGCCGAGTGCAACAACATGTCATTATAATATTTTGCAATGCAAAAAATGCCAAAAAATGGCAATACAAAAAATTGAATATCTCGAGTTCATGTTAACCAAAATGAACCTTGTTTTTTTTAAACTAAAGGTCCCAAAATGTTCTACCAGATCTGATAAAAAAATGCCGAAAAATGCATTTATTAATATTTGAGTTATAAAAAAAAAGTAACCAAAATTACATTAAAAAAACTTTTTTTAATTGCATTCGAAAGGTGGCATCGAGACCTACATTTTGAAAAAAGAAACTTTCATTTTGGACATAATGGCATAAAATGGCGGGCATTTCAAATTTTAGATAACAAATGCAATTTTGGCCAACGGGTTCAGTATTTTGATACCAATTTTTCAGAGTCTTTTTGTAACATCAAAAAGTATATTTTTTGAAGTTTATTAAGTCAAAAATAAAAATTTCTTTTTCCAAAATGTAGCTCTCCATGTCACCTTTCGAATGCAATTAAAAAAAATTTTTTTTAATGTAATTTTGGTTACTGTTTTTTTATTTGTTTATAACTCAATTAATAACAATTGAATTTTTTCTGCCATTTTGAAAAAAAAATTAAAATTTTTTATCAGATCTGGTAGAAAATCTTGGGACCTTTAATTTAGAGAAAAGAAAAGTTATTTTTTTAACGTAAACCCGAGATATTTAACTTTTTTCGTTTTGGCCAATTGTTAATTAACAAATCAATATTTTGAGCTACAAATTGGACTGTATCATTTTAAAACCTATTCATTTCATGTGATCAATTCTAAAAAAATTTAAGTTTTATTTACATTTTTTACAAGCATTATAACTTATTTACAAGCAAAATAATCTGTGAAATGAACTAAAAAGGAAAAAATAATTTTGAATGTAAAGTTTTTATTGCTTCAGCCAGTATATGGAAACAACCTACCTTTCGAAATGTAAAAAAGCGTGGGACGCTAACGTAAAGTTCCGGTGTTAATAAAAGGTAAAGAGTCACACCCTACTTTACATTTCGAAAGGTAGGTTGTTTCCATATACTGGCTGAAGCAATAAAAACTTTATATTCAAAATTATTTTTTCCTTTTTAGTTCATTTTAAAATAAAAGCGTATTTTTTAGTTTTTTTAAACTATATTTTTTATTTTCTATTTTTTACTGCACTATTAAGCAGGTAACTAACAAAATTTACTCGGTACTCTTTAATGTTTCGACAATTTTTTTTTCACCGGCATTTTCTAATATAGAGCGAATTTCTTCTGACTACTGGGCCATTATGTTTAATTTTTATCCAATAAGATCTTGGTTATCGGTCTTGTCTAGTACAATTACTTCTGTCCACATCTGCCCTTGTTTATATAAGACTGTCTCCCCTTGATTAAACTCACCTTACGCTTTGGTACTTTTATTGTAATATTTTGCTACTTTTCTTTTCTTTTCCGTAAAGTTTGTTCCTAATTCCGGGTGTACTTGTAATTTATTATTATTATTACAAGAGGCAGGAAGGCTTGAAAGCGCACACGGACTATAGATCCAAAAGGCGCTGAGGTGTGAGAATAGTTAAATTGAGTCAGTGATGTCTAGAGATCTGAGAAGTCTAAAAAGAGGGCTGTTATGGTTCTGATCGGGTTCTAGTAGGGATGAAAGTGAAGGATAATCTCCGAAAATGTTTGCAGTTTTTAGACATTCAGTTAAAATGTGTCTGACTGTGAGGGGTGGAGCATTGGGGCAATTGTTGCAGGTGCGGGGAGAGGATTTAGTAAAAAGATGTCCGTGGGAGAAGAATGTATGACCGAGTCTGATCCTACAGAGCATACGTGCCTTAAGTCTGGGAAGATCTGGATTATAACGGGCCGGGGTTGGTGAGGGCGTATGGAAACGCAAGAAGGACGAGGAAGTATTCCACTTTGAAAGTGCTTCCGTGTGAAGGACGTTAAGTGCATAAAGGCGAAAGTAGGATTCTGAAGGAGGTATGATGAGTGAATGATTGTCGGAGAGGGGAACATTTTTCGCCATGCTATCTGCGACTTCATTACCTTTTATACCAACATGTCCTGGAATCCAGCAAATTTTTATGTGACTATTTTGTGAAAGTAGACACCGGATGATAGACGGAAGATAGCTTTTGTTGTTTCTATTTCTGATGGCCAGTACAGAAGATAAGGAATCGGTGAAAATAAGATGGTTGAGAGGGGTGTTCTGTAGAATTTGGATTGCTTGGAAGATAGCGAAAATTTCTGCAACCTGAGGGGAGGTGTGGTGGGCCAGGAGACCTGATTGTAGTAGGGACACCTCTTTATTTATTACTTTTGCCATAGCGAAGGCAGCCTTATGATCGGATTTACTGGCATCAGTGTATAGGGCTATATGGTCAGGGAAACGCGCTAATATTTCTTGGTGGAGTTGGCGGTAAATAACGGAAGGGGTATCTTTCTTGTTGAGGGGCTCGGCATCCGTGACAAAATGGTGTGATAGCGGGTACCAAGGAGTCAACGTATGCCAAAGATCGGGCGGGTGTTCGGGTGTGGGTATGTTGAGTTGAGCTATAAGCAAAGTGCAATGTCGGAGAGCGGAAAAACTTTTAGAGTTGGTATTGATGTAATTGCGAAGCCGATGATACAGCGGTGCGGAAGGGTTTATGATGTGCTGTGAGAGAAGTTTGACTTGAACCTTTCGGACTCTCGCAGAAATATGGGTGAAACCTGTTTCAACGAGTAAGGAGTCGATTGCAGTAGAGCGAAGAGCACCAGTAGCTGACCTAAGGACATTGTTGATTGATGCTTGAAGAGGTTGGAGAACAGTGGCTGAAGAGTTACCATATATTGACAGGCAGTAACCAGCAGTGCCCAGGATAAGAGACTTACAGATGTGTAAGAGGGGGGGGGGCAATTGACAGGCCGTTTTTGCGAGAAGCTAAGCATTTCACCAAATTATTAATTTTGTCCATTTTACTAATCACTGTCTTAATGTGCAGGTTCCATTTAAGGTTTTTCGAGAAGAGGAGGCCTAAAATTTTTAATTGGTTAAGAGGGGTGATGCGGTAATCTTTGACTGAGATGGTAGGTACCATGCAGTTCCGTTTTCTGCAGATGTGAAGTAGTTCTGATTTGTCCTTTGAAAATATTGCTTCGGCAGAAGAAGCCCAGTTCAGCGCTGTTTTCAGTGCGACAGTTAGCTTTTTTGAGACTGATTTGGGATTACCTGAGCTGAAAATTAGGAGGTTGTCAGCATAAAGATAAGAAGTAGTATTATTAATTTTATTTAAGCTGGAGCAAAGGGAGATTGTGTACAAATTGAAAAGCGCACATGAAAGCGGCGAGCCTTGTGGAGTTCCATTCTGTAGCGGCATAATGGGGGAAAGGAAACCATTGACCCGTACTTGGATAGACCTATGACTGAGGAAGTTGAGGATGAGGAATATGAAGTTTTTGTCAACTTTTAATTTTGCGAGTTGGTTAGCGAGGAACGAAGCACTCAATCTATCGTAAGCCTTCGTCAGATCAAGGGAAAGGATGGAAGTGTGTTTTCGCCGAGCCAGACTATCGCAGATGTCAGCGTCTAGAAGGTGTAGGAGAGTATGCGTGCCTTTTTGAGGAATATAAGCATGTTGGGACTTAGAGAACAAGTTACACAGGCTTGCATTTATTCTATTTGAAAGAATTTTTTCTAGAATTTTTGATAGGCACGAGATCAAGGATATGGGGCGGAAGTTACTGACGCACAAAGAAGTAGAGGCTTCCTTGGGAATAGGGACAAGAAGCGCATGTTTCCAAGCGCGGGGGAAAGATTTTTGCAAGAGGATAGAATTGTATAGGTTGAGGAGACGAAATTGGAAAGAAATGGGAGATTTCCTGATTAATTCGTAGGAGATCTTATCGAGCCCAGGGGTTGTGCCCTTGAAGGAATTTAAAGCATTTTTAAATTCGCTTAAGGTAATACGGTGAGAAAGTGTAACGGCTGTGTCACCAGGGTATCGCTGTATATCAGAGGCTATATTTACTTTACTTTGCCTATGTTCAGTAGTGAAGTTACTGTCTGCTGAGTAGCTCGACCAAACTGTGGCAAACTCTTTGGCAATTTCGGGAGAGCTGGTGAAATTTACACCGCCTGAATGAACATTTGATATTAGCCTGGTGGATGGACCAACGGAAACCGCACGTACTTTCGCCCAAGCCTCTTTAAGATTGGTGCGGACGTCTATGGAATTCGCAAAGGAAAGCCATGAGTCCGTTTTAGCTTTTTTGATTGTTCTTTTTAAAATAGCTGAATCCAGACGAAACCTCAGGAAATTAGACTGGGAAGGGTGACGACGATAGAGCTGCCAGGATCTGTTTTTAGTTCTTATCAAGTCAAGGATGTCGCGTGTCATCCATTTGGGCTGTGATATGGATTTGGGATGACTAGTGGGGATAGAGACGGACGCAGCACCACGGAGAATTTTGCTGAGCTTGGCCGCTTCCTGATCGACATTTCTCGAGACAGGACAGGTTGACGACAAGTCAGTGACTTTTGTGGAGAAAAGCTCCCATTTGGCTTTTTTCAGGAGAAAGTAGGAAACGTGTTTTGTATCAGCGAGGGGGATGCTCGAACGTATAATGATGGGAAAATGGTCACTGCCCTCAAGGCTGGCGTGGGTTGTCCAGCTAAGCAAAGGGGATATATTAGAGGTGCTAAAAGTAAGATCTATGGATGTTAGGGTGTTGTGAGTGGATAGATGAGTGCAAGCACCATTGTTTAGGAGGACAATGGGCTGATTACTAGTGATGAAGTCTTCGATTATTTTACCTCTAGTATCGGTGGAAGGGCTGCCCCAACAAGGGCTGTGAGCATTAAAATCACCACCCATAATAAAAGTGCTTGGCAGTTGATCGTAAAGATCTTGGAGGTCAGTTAGAGAGGCGCTTTGATCAGTTTCTAAATAGACATTGGCAAAGGCTGTAGGGGGGGAAGAGTGAATAAGAACACAGTTAGTCACAAGATTTGTACGTAGGGATAGGGGAGTGTGGGATATGGATTTGTGAACAAGTAAGGCAACGCCACTTTTCCTATTCGGGTAGCTCTTATTGTAGTGATAGCAGTTATACTGACCAACGTGAGTTGGTCCTTCGCCAAGTAACAACTTAGTTTCCTGTAGCAGGACTATGTGCGGTTTGTAAAAATGTAATAAGTTTTGCAGATAGGGAAGATTATTGTAAAAGCCGCGAATATTCCATTGAAGGCATATAAGATTTTTTATCGAGATCATATGAAAAATAGATGAAGAAAAAACAGAAGGATCTATAGCTAGAGCAAAGTACGGAAGTACTTAGTTGATACTTTCAAGTAGATTTTTTAGTGGGACTTTGGGATTGATTTTGCGTTTTGCTTGTTGTTTTTTCTTTTGGCGTGATATGGCTTTAGAAGGTGCGGAGGAGGCAGCACAATCGGACTCAGATAGAGAAGAGGCAGTTTCCATTTTATGTGAGTCTATACTTTTTTGAGTTGTTGAGTTTGGTGTAGGAAAGGTAGGTTCGACAAAATTAGAAAATGTGCAAGGAGTTAAGTTAGAGTTTGATTGGGTGTTGAGAGTTGTAAGAGAGTGAGAGTGGCTGTTGGGTACGAGGGGTGAATTGTCGGCAAGTGGAATTGTAGTCGTTGAGATTTTAGAGTGAGTAACGGAGGGTTGAGTGGCGTTTTGCGAGGATGCAGCAGGTTTCGTAGAGGCTTGAAGTAAATCAAGTGAAGCTGGTTTGCCAGAAGTAGTTGAATGGGTGGAGGAGGATTGGAAGTTGGATACTGGAGGTGTTATAAGGGTAGCATTTGAAATAGCAGATGAGTATGAAATATTGGGGTCAGTAGAGGTAGCCTTTAATTGCTCGAAATAGCGCTGTCTAGCTTCATACCTGGAGCACTTGTATTTTGTCTGTATTTTGAGGACTTCCTTGGCTTCTGTATATTTTGGACAGTCATTTGCTCCAGATGTGTGTGTTTCAGCTTCACAATTAATGCAGAAGATTCTGGTGCATTCGCCTTGATGAGGGGGGTAGCCGCATGAGGGACATAGTTCATTGCCAGAGCAGCGGACAGTGGTGTGCCCAATTCGTTGGCACTTGCGACAACGCATGGGATTCGGGAAGAATTCCCGAACTTTTACCAGTTCGAACCCAATTTCGATCTTTTCAGGAAGTGTGAAGCGGTTGAAAGTAAGGAAGATGAGGCCTGAAGGGATATCTTTGTCACCATCCTTCCTGGTATGAATCCTAACATCCGTGACGTCGTATTTAGCAAGGCCGTCAATTATTTCTTTGGGGGAGAGGTGAGCGATGGAACGGCAATAGATAGTACCTCTGGTTTGGTTCAACTTTTCATGAAATGTTATGTTAACTGGAATGGGACCTGGTAGAACCTTTGTCGCCGTGAATTTCTCAGCTATCTGCTGGTTATCACATAGTAAGAGTAGAGAACCGTCATGCAGCCAAGAGTACTTAGAATACTGCTTGCTGATACCGTCGACAGCCAATTTCAAAACAAACGCGTTTTCATCTCTCAGAGTTTTATTGGGCTTACACGATTGCAGTGTGATGAATTTTGCCGGGTTTGTGAGCTGTTGAGAGGGTAGAGGTGGAAAATCGAAAAGGGTGGAGGGTGAGGCAAAAGTTGTAAGATCGCGTTTGGATCGTTTTTTTTTGGAGTAGGTTGATGCAGGTCAGCCAAGGGGGAGAAACGATTAGACCCTCCAGGGTCCGGGCCCATGTTGGAGACTATACCCCAAAATATGAGGACAAAACTTGTAAATAAATAAAAAAACTAGCTACTAAATTAATAGAAAAAGTTACTTATCTTAAACCAAAGCAAAAACCGGGAAACTGCGAAAATAAATCACAACACCGCAAGAAATTATACGCACTGACGCACAATCAAATAGCAGAGAAAAAAAACACAAGAAACTGGTTTTGATACCGTAATCACTGCTGACTGATTTGAAAAAATCACTGCTCAGTTCAAGAGCTCGCAAGCGACTGACTTGTAATTTAAATGAGGTACTTTTCCTAGGCAATAGCCTTCTTGTGTTTCTACCCATCAACAGTCTGTTCGGATACAATTCAATGTCTTTTATTGGCGTATTTCTAAATTCTAATATAGTCCAGTGAATAGCGGTAAAAATGCAGTAGGTATTGCCTCCGAATTTATTCGGACAGCACCAAATTTAATGAAATTTAACAAATAAGCTTATCTTACCCTCCTCTCCAAAAGTTATATGTTCCTAATGTGTACTTTTTCTTTTTAGGTGGTGAAAACTACGCTTTTTGACAAAAATTTAAAAACAACATATTGAAGCGATATTTCGATTAAATCATGTTTAAATAAGTAAAATAAACTTTCTCTCATATACTGGAATGTAATTTAATGTTTCAACCCTTACAAACCCCCCCCCCCCTGACGAAATTCAAAGATTAGATTAGATTAGAAAAAAAATTTTATTGGCTTCTTGCTGTTGGTTTACAATATCATACATGTTTAGTTCGTTGCTGACTATATATGTACATATGTCAAAGCTTACTTAAACGCTTAAATTTTAAAGTGGACCTTAGTCCGTTAACTTACATCTATAAAACTAGCTTCTTAAGCCATGGCTTAGTGTGTGCCTGTACACAGCCTTACATCTTTAGTTTGCGTTACAAATTTGGGAAGAAGAAGGAAAAAAGGAAATCAGAAGGGTTTCAAATTGTTATTGAAGGCTTCAAGTCTATGTATTACATATACATCTCTTACTATGCTCACAGTGTGTTGCAATGTCTATTTTTATATTTTCTAACGCCTCTTCGGCCTCGGAAGATTCGTATACGTGCTTAAAATTCAGTCGTTGCACGAACCGTAAATTCCTCTTTATTTATTTAAAACAAGTTCAAAAACACAAGTCATTAAATTCTAAAATTTTGGACTAAAATATTTACAAATAATACAGAACCTTAATATACATAACAGCGTTATAATTAGTGTAATACAAATATAATTAGTTCCTTGTTTATTAATTAATTCTGATAAAGAGTCTAAGTGTCAATGTTTTTGTTAATATTTCGATTGTGTTTACCTTAGGTATATAAAAGTCATTTGTATAATATTTTGTGATATTTATCTTCTTACATTATTGTTATAATTAGTGTAAAAGCCAGGAAGGTGCCCTAGTATTGCCACGGATTCACAGCTCTCATGGATTACTTGGAATGGCGAGATGTATGTTTGGATTGAGGGCTGGGTTCGTCTGTCTAAGTTTGCAATGTTGCTCACCAGATTGTTCGGGTGATCTTTCAGCTTTTCTAATCTTATCTTCATTTTGCTCATCATGTACTCCATTATTGGGGTTATTTTAGCCGCTTCGTACACCGATGTGTTTGAGTACCATTTGTTCGGTTCTTTCATATATTTAGAAGTGCAGTGTCTAAGCGCTTTTCTTTCAAGAATCTGAAGTTCTCTTGCCACCGTTATTGAGCAAGTACACCAGATGGGAAAAGCATATGTTAAAATGGGCCTAATTAGTGTCTTGTACATCAAGATTTTCGTCCTAGAGTACAGGGTCTTTGAGTTTATTAAAGGTTTAAGAGCCATCATTGCTTGGCGCGCGAGCTTGATTTTTAACCTTACATGTGGGTTCCACTCAAGTCTATGGTGCAGATAGATTCCCAGGTATTTCATCTTCTCTCTCGGAGTTAGCGTGTGCTCGGCTATCTTCAGTTCAATTTGTTTTGATTCTTTCGGTGCCTTTCTATGTCCTTTCCCCGCGGGGTTTCTTATACAGATCACTTCTGACTTTCTATTATTTATTTCAATATTCCAATCATTAAAGTATGTTACTATCTTGTCTATGTGTGGTTGTAAAATTTGAGAAGCGGTTTGCGGGGAGGAGTCAGAGGCCCAAACTAGGGTATCGTCAGCGTACTGGATGCAGATTGATTCATCAGAAATTTTGTGTGGAAAATCAAATATAAAAATATTAAAAAGTTTAGGGCCCAGCAGCGAACCTTGTGGCACACCTGCCGAGATTTCAAATATTTCAGAGTTGGAGTCACCTATTTGTATCAGTCCTTTTCTGTCTTTAAGGAAATTATTTATTATCCTTGTTAGATAAAACGGGCAGTCTACTTTATTGAGTTTGTAAACCAGTCCCCCATGCCAGACCTTATCGAATGCCTTTCTCAAATCTATTGAGCATAGAACCGTGCATTTTTTGTTTCTTAGATTATTTATTAGTTCTTCTTGTAACACAAGCAGCGCTTGTTCGGTGGAGTGGCATTTCTCAAACCCAAATTGGAATTTAGGAATTACGTTGTTTTGAGCACAGTATTTCTCAAGATCATTCAAAATGATCTTCTCAAAAATCTTCCCCACGTTTGATAAAAGTGAGATTGGTCGGAAATCTTCAATGTCTGAGGCCTTTGCATGCTTGGGTATTGGTATTATCTTAGCTTTTTTCCAAGCTGCAGGGAAATACATGTTATTGATGCAGTTATTGATGATAACTGCTAAATGCTTGCTTATTGTGTAAATTGATTTTTTAAGGATGTAATTAGATATACCATCTATGCCTGCTGACTTTTTGTTTTTTAATTCCTGGCCTATTTCAATAATCATATTCGGTGTAGTAAAATAGTCGAGTTCTGTCGCTGGAGCAGATGCTTTGTTGTTAATATTAAACGAAGTGAGAGACCCGATTTCGAGTTCTATCATTGTTATTACTTCTTCCACTGACTGAATATTTGGATTATCTTCCTTGACTTTATTATTAAAGGCCCTCTCAAAGTGCGATTTGAAGGCTATAACTTTTTCTGGGGTTTCAGAAATTCTTCGACCATCTACCTTAATCACCGATGTGTTTGGGTTGCAATTGGCCTTTTTCCTTCCTGTTAGTCTATTGATTTCCTTGAATGCAGCCGGAGACGGGTTTATCTTTAATAATTCTTGTTTGTACCAGTGATTCGAGTCCAGCCTGACTTTTTCCCTTATTATTACCTCTAGGCATTTGATTCGCGAGGCTAGCCTTAAGTATCTTTCTGAAAATCTATTGCCATCTTTGTGAAATATTCTCTTTAATGCCTGAGACCACTTTTTTTTCACACGGATCGTTTTAAGCGTGGAGTTAGAGATATGATAATATTTACGTTCAGTCCCTATTATTTTTGCATGGAAGTCAGAGACCTCTTCTAGTATCTTGGTCAGGAGCACTACTTGATTTTCAATTTCAGCGTTAGTCAGATTTCTTGTTTCTGGAGCTATTATCTCTTGTAGCCTCCTATTGAGGTCAAAGTTGAAATCATCCCAGTTTGTATCTTTAAAAGATTTGAATACCCTGGCGGCAACTGTCTGTAGCTCTAGGTTAGATTGGATTTGCAATTCGATACCAAAGTGGTCAGACAAGTAGTCGAATGTGGTGCACGCGCACTGTTTTGAGGCAATTAAAGGTGTAGAAATCCAGAAAAAGTCTAAATATGAAGCGCCTCTGGGATAGGTAGGCGTATCCGGTCTAATCATTTCCGAGTTAATATAGGCTGATTTTTTGAACCAACTCAGCAAGGTGTTGCCATTAATGTTATTCCTACTGTCACCCCATTCAGAGTGCCTTGAATTAAAATCGCCTCCAATGATGAAGTCGTCGAAATTTTTAGTTAAAGCTTCCAGTTTTTCCAGGTCCTTGTCCCAGTTCTTTGGATTGTTGACAGGAACGTATATTGCCCCAACTAAAATTCTTTTAGGCCTGCCTTGTAAGCATACTTGCCAGCACATTAAAGCCACGGAAAAGCTGGCTGCCCTAAAGTTTACTTTTTGAAGTTTGAGGTCGTTTCTAAAGACTACTGCTGTACCTCTGCCGAAATCGTTTCTGTGCATAGAGTAACCATTCAGTCTGATGTTATTCTTGTTCCTAAGTCTTGTTTCTGAGAGAAGTGCTAATAGTGGTTTTCTCTCTTTTAGTTCTGTGTTTAGATATAATGCTCTATCTTTTGCTACGAGCGAGTTCACATTCATCGCTGCAATCTTTATGCTGAGCATTGTAGCGATGCAATAAAGTTAAGGTAACTATCGATTTTCTGATCTTCTTCTAGTTTGCAATATTTGGGCCAGAAATTTGCCACCTTGTTAAATAAAGTTGTCAGTGAGATCCCAAACAATCTTTTGGCTTCATTCATAAACTCGCTGAACACTCCTTTCATTCCTGAGGTGTCCGCGGAGCTCTCATTAGCAATATTCGCGTACGATACCCCTTCTCTGCGAAAATTAGTGGGTACGCGCATGTATCTTGTTTCCTTCAAATGGTCTAGTTTTCTGATGTTTTCCTTTCTTTTCTCAAGGTATCTTGATAAGTTTGGGCAACCACTGTAGTTGGCTGGGTGAGGACCATTGCAGTTAGCGCATTTGGGTTCTCTATTCTGCGTCTCGTTGTCATTCTTTTTTGGGCATAGATTGCCACAGTTTAGTCCACATCTGACACATCTGGGTGTGTTTGCACAGTTAATTCCAATGTGCCCGAATGCTTGACATCTGAAGCATTGCGTGTACTGTTTTTTGTAAGGTCTTTCAAATCTGATGATATGGAAAGCCACTGCTTTAATTCTAGTGAGTTCCCTTCCAGGGATTCCATTCTTTAGCTTAATTAGAAAGGAGCCTGTATTCCTTCCCTTAAAATCCTCTTGCGTTGATTTAATGGCCTTAACCCAATCCAGTTCTAGATTCTTGTTTTGTCTTAGAAGGTCTTCACGCACCTCTTCCTCTGTCACGTTATGTGACAGGCCTTTCAAGACAAAGGCTTCCCCCCTCTGGTCCTTTGGGGTGAAGGTGAACGCTCCAGCGAATTTCGAACTTTTCATTTCATCCATTATCGCTTTGTGTAAAGATGCGTCGTCGACAACTATTTTAAATTTGGAAAAGCTCAACTTGAAAGCTTTAAAGTTGAATTCACTTTCACTTTTAATTTTTTTACAAAATGAGTGAATCGTTGAAGGGTACACAAACGAGGTGAAAATTGGAGGACACCAATTTATTTTACCTGGATTTTTATTTACTTCCTCATTAATTATAGGTTGAGCTTCAGCTTTATTGACTGGCGAATCATTTTTCGTAGGGTATACCACCTCCTTTTCTTCTAACAGTTTGAATTTATTCGGGCTTGAGATTTTAATATCACTGATAATAATGGGGCGATTTTTCGCACCCTTTTTAACTTTTATGAAACCTGTTTTATCAGAATCGAAGTTGTTTTCTAAGAAGCTATTATTTATATCTAACATTGTATTATTTACTTCATCAAATTCAATATTATTTACATTATTAGTGCTGGTACACACTAAATTTGAGTTAGTATTTACATTAGAAAAGTTATTGACATTGTTGGACTTATCTTTGTAAGCCACTGTTTCCTCGTGTGTGCAGTCTTCATCCATTGCGTTTTCTTCTGGGTTGGTGTGTTGGACGTGTTTATCTGTGATAAGTTGCACTGTATTCTGTGCAATTCCCGCCTTTTGGTTTACAATTGCATTAGTGTTGGTAGTCAACGCCGTTTTTCCGCTGCTATCTGGAATTTCGTAATTCTCATTCCTACCTTGAATATTTTTATAAATTTCGTCTGCGAGATTCTTGTCGACTGCAAGGGCTTTTATACCCCCTTTTTCTTTGCGAGTGTTATTCTTCTTTTTTTTGCTTCGTTCCATGTTGACAGATTTGCTGGGCGGGGGGCCTGTACCGGCTTCCCCGCCTGCACTATCACCTTCTCTTGAGATTCTTTTTACCTTTGGCATTGGGAAGACGAAAATGGTGTAAAATACAATACTTTATTAATACAAACATAACTAATACATTTTACAACTAAAAAAATAAATTATTAATTAAAATTTTTTATCTTGAAGTATTCAAATGTTGTATTTGCCAAATGTTTGAAGTTTTGTTTACAAAAATTTTGACAGCCCAATCCGCCAATTTCTAAACTAACAAAAATGAATCCGTGCGGTTGCGGTTGAATCCGTTTGTATCCGTTCATTGTAATCGGCGAGGTGGAAAACGCATGTTGAGAAAACTACTTTTACTACGTTTACATGCTTACTTGAAGTATACTTCAAGTAAGTTTCAAGTAACAAAATATGCATGTAAACTCGTCCTGACTTCAAGTATACTTGAGTCAAGTAAATTAGAAAAATTTGTCTTCTTGACTTGAAAAAAGTCCATGTAAACGCGTCTTGAGTACTTGAAAATGTGCATGGGTGGTTCTACACTGTACGCTCATGTAGAACCACCCATGCACATTTTTGTGTTTTCGAAACGGGAGTTTATGGGGAAGAGGGTGAGAGAAGAGGTGGAATTCCATCATACCCTCTCACCCTCTTCTCCGCAAACGACGTTTCGAAAGCACAAAAATGTGTTCGTTGTACGCTCGTGTAGAACCACCCCATTCGTTTAGATTTGAAATAAGAATAAGATAGATATAATATTTGTGTCATTTGCTGTGCGGTGTTTGTTGTTAAAAAATAAAAAAATGGCAAAAAGAAATATTTGGTCGTTTGAGGAAACTGCTTCTATGATGACAACTGTCAGCAGGGTTGCCAGAAAGTTCGAGTGGAAGTAGCGCCACTTGAGGCTAAAAGTCGCAAAATTTTATGTGTAGTAGCCCAATCTCATTTTCCAATAAAATTTAAATTAATTTTAATTATTATAAAATAGTATGTATAATAATAAATAATGAGACATCTCTACATAAGTATGTATATCGGATAATAATTTATTTTAAAAAAAAAGAGCCACTTCGATTGAAAAGTGATACCCATCACAGCTGGAACATGTCCAAGCACAAAAGTTGGACGCTTGGCATTGGACGCTCGTAGCTCGAGCGTCTGCCAGACAATACGTCGAACCATCAAGCGTCCAACGTTGGAGGGTGTTCATAGCATCGTGTAGAGCCGGCTTAAGATATGACTCCTATCCTATTTCTGAGTTTAAAGAAGAATGTTTCAATGAGAACAATTAAAACGCACACTATTCAAAAATAAGGGTCACTCACTGATCTGTTTTTAGTATTTTGAAACATTAAAAACAGGTCAGTGACATGGGCGTAGCAAGGGGAGGGGCCAGGTGGGCCAGGCCCACCCCACAATGCTTCTGGCCCACCCCAGAATAAAAGTGAATCACTGATTAAAAACCCGTGATGTTACATAAGGCTTAAAACAATTTTACAAAAAATAGTATGGTACACGGATTTGTCCAAAACAGAGACAGGCGTGGACGCCGGAATCTGAAGCGAAAGCCCCAGATTCAGCAGAGCGATAAGCTTAGGCACCCTAGCAACTATCTCCCAAGCACAGGTGTACGCTATACTGGCATGCACTCATGAGAACTTAAGAAGGGGGGTCTACCAAAAATAACGGATTTTTATCTTCGATGATAGCCAAGTGGCAATTAGGGCCATAGGACCAAGTTTAAATTAGTTTGGGACTGCCAACTTGCTCTTGATGAGCTGGGCGTTCTCAATCAACTTACCCTTATTTGGGTCCCGGGTTATCGGGGCTCCAAAGGCAATGAAAAGGGAATGCTCTAGCTAAACAGGGGTCCGACATTGCATTCATCGGTCCAGAGCCGGCTATCGGAGCATCTACCAGCTTGCTGCAAAGGCCCCTAGCCGATCGGACTTGCTGAAACATACTGATCACTGGAGGTCCACGCTTGGACTGGTCAACTCTCCTAACACGGCCAAGGATTTGTTGGGGCGCAGTAGAAATGATGTCAGATCACTTGTTGGATTGATTACCGGGCACTGGCCCTAAATTACCACTTATGGAGGATATGAAAGGCGGAGGACACCACCTGCAGGCTTTGCCTGGAGGAGAAGGAGTCTGCTTTCCACGTCCTCTGTGAATGCCCCGCAAAAGCGAGGAGCAGGGTTTTCTTGTTCGAGGAGTCCCTGATCGAGCAAGCAAATCTAGCGACAAGCCACTAGGCAGACTGCTGAACTTGTCCAAGCGGTCTGGCCTAAAAATATGAGGTATAGGGTTGTAGCACAACAGGCTAAATGAATGGCCGCAGTACCTTTGGAGCCAGTACCTCTCACAAGAAAAAAATTTTTTGATGTAGACATATGTATATACGTAACATATAAAACAGAATACAAGCACAGATAAATTATATGGGCCTATTATCTTCAGTATGATATGGTGTGGTTCATGACAGGCCCGATAGATGAGAAAAGTAAAAAATCACAAAAACTTTTTTTACAAAGAATTTATTGTTGTGTGATTAAAAATATCAACAATTTAATTTGACGTTAGCTCTCAAATAAAAACTCTGCCGCTGCTGCTGCTTTACTTCGATCTGATTCAGCAGGCAGAATTCTGCTTCTGCCGCTGCTCAAAAAGTTGGATCTGATACAGCCTTTAAGCCCTCCACACACGAGTCGACCGATTTGCAATCCCAGTTTCACAACAATCGCTCGCACAACCAGTTTGCAACCAAAACCTTTCTCCACACACGACCGCAACTGATTTTGGATCAATCGGTGTTCTGTGCCCCCATAATTTTTAGTCACACACGTTACAAATTATCCGGACTAGAAAACTTGGACACGTACAAGTGCAACGACGCAACTGAAATCGCTTGAGACCGGCAAGAACAGTCGCATGCGAGCAGTTGCCAACTAGTTAGGTCTGATATGTTGGAGCTGCGATAAACGAGTAGATCGGCCGTACTAGCGGAGCGGAGATACTATAATATAAGGTTTTCAATAGAGCTGTTTATATTGGAGCAACGCGGTGACTCATGCTTTGGTCGCGACCAACGACAAGAGCTGCGATAAAGCTTGGGTTACTTTTCTCCGGTAGCATCGTTAGTATCAAGATGGATGTTGATTTCATATATTGTCATATTGTCAACGTTCTGTTTGCGCTTCGGTCAGAAACTGGTAAGACTGCTTTATTCGCGCTACTCACAGCTTTTGTCACAGCTCTGTTACCATCTATCACAGCTCCAACATAATCAGACCCTTAGTTGATTTTCCTCAAAATTTGTGTTAACACATGGTGTATGGTTTTAGTGGTAAGATGAGGCAGCATAAGGCAGCATACTGGTCCATCCAGGCCAATTTTAGATTTGCCGAGAAAAAAAAATCGGCGACAGATAGAGATGCTTTTCTTCAAAATATTATGAAGAATGTCCTTGCATTGAGTATAGTCTCATTGAAGACAAAGTTTACTGTTTTGTTTGCAGAAACTTCTGTACAACGAACTTACGTGCGCAAAAGGAAAAGTTTGTTACAAGCGGCTATAATAATTGGAAAAAAATAGGAGAAGCATTACAAAAGCATCGAAAATCCTTGATACATAAGCCGAAATGCACGTTTCTTTCAAACACTCGATGGTTTTAGGAAGCGTACAGGAGAGAATTGTGAGAAAATATTTGATCAAGCTTATCACCTGTCTGTGGTCAGTCGGTAACGGTGGTTTAAAATCTGGCCCACCCCAGCAAAAATTCATTCCTACGCCCATGGTCAGTGAATTATACTATTCACGAGTTTCACGAATTTTTTAAGAGACTTTTGAAGATGTTAAAAATATTCAGAGAAAAGGACCTTAACGATCTACTTTTTGAATTAGAGTGAAAAAAGTAGGAAAAATTGTTGAATACTAAAAAGTGATACCTATTTTTAAATGGCAAATAGCAAAAAAACCAAAGCTGGAGTCTTGGAGCGTTCCAAGAAATTGTTAGGTAAGTTTTGGGGATGCTAAAAAAGTTCAGAAAAAAGAACCTTAACGATCTACTTTTTGAGTTACATGAGTGAAAATTTTTTTTTTCATTTTTTTTACAAATAAACCCTCTTATTTCTATTTTTCCATCGTACACTATTGTTTTATTAATGAAATAAAAGTCGCATTCCTTACGATTACAAAGATACCCTGTTTGTGGGAATCGACCGTTGTTTCATTACATTCTCATTCGAAATCATTAAACTATATTTTTTCCCCAAAACCAAAATTCACAACGCCTTATCTCGAAAGCGGGCAGAGATAGCCCCCCTTTTTGTGCTTTTCGATCATTTTTTGCCTACTATGGCTGGATTTACACGACCGGACACCGAACAGGAAAAACTTAGCTGTAATCGCCAATTCTCTTTTGAAGTCCGATGGAGTGCCGCATGGGCTTTCACACGGCCGAACAACAACGAACGAACGAAATATTCAAAGCTTATTAGCTCTTTTTGTTGTTGCTTTTTGAAATTTCTCTTTTGCATTTTTGTCATAGGAACAACATTAACGCACGAGCTGTCAAAATATGCGTTGAAAAGTCCGTTGGGAGTGTCCATTCAAAGGGTGCCTTCCATTTAGACACAGAAAGACACAGTTGTGTCTAACAGGGTGTTCCATCACCGTCGTGTTTAAATATATTTCACCCGGCGGTGCACATTTTTGCCGTTGATGGAACACCCTGTTAGACACACTGTGTCTCGCTGTGTTTAAATGGAAGGCACCCAAATTGTCTGCCCTCCTAATCGTCCTCTCTGACCCTCTTCCCAATAAACCCACTTCGTTCGTTCGTTTTGTCTGTGCGGTGTCCGATCATGTAAAAGCGCACTTTATTTTATTAGTACGTGATTAGCGTGTCTTTTTTGTCTTTTTTAGACTACATTTTTTTAACCTGCCATGCCCTCACTGTGCCATCTCAGCGCCCCCTAAATTTCTCTGGGTCTTCTACTGCCCCCCAGAAAGTCTCAAACACCTACAAGGGGCGTTATCGCCCACGTTGAGAACCTATGGTTTACATGATGGCTTGAATTCCTGACTGAAATTTACCCGAAATTTCAAGTTGAATTTTCGGTTCCCTTACTTGCCTTAAAAATGGCTTTAGCTTTACTTCTTCATCTTCTTTCAAGCCCTAAAGACGCATATAAAATTTCAACTAAAGTGAAATACAAAAATTTTGTGATTTAGTTGACTAAAGTATGTTTGAAGACAAGACGAGTTACATTCATTTTTGGTTACACTGAAATAATGAAGTAGCCCAATTTGCGACTTGTAGCCCAACTCATAATTCAGTAGCGAAGAGGCATGGAAAATAGCCCAATTTGCGATAAGTAGCCCAATCTGGCAACGCTGACTGTCAGTTCGAGTAAAACTGAAGACATTTTGAAGTCAAGTAAGTTACCGAAAACGCAACTTGAAATTTCAAGTAAATATCAAGTCAGGAACTCAAGTAAGCATGTAAAATTACTTAGTATTTGACAGTTCAATCCGATTCCGATGCGTTCCGATCGATTCATTGTAATTGGGCTTTAAGGCCGTATCAGAACCTATGCAGCGCTGCAATCACAAGTGTTTCTATTGGCTGAGGCTGGTAAAATGACAAGCAAAGCAGCACCAGACCAGCGTGCTGCATTTTCATCTCAAATCCTAATTTTGCTGCATATATATGCAGCACTTTTGACACTTCGTAATGCGGCAAGTGATTTTAAACAAGGAGACGCGGGATTTTTGTTTTTAAATTATTTAAAAGGACATGGAGGAATAATTGATAGAACTAGTGCGATTTTTAAATTTTTAATTTGAGGTTTAGCTGTCAAATAAAAAGTGCGCTGCACAGCGGAAACAACTATAATCTGATACCGACTGCAGCATGTTGCTCTGGTGCTGCTGCTGCACGCTGCATATTTTTAGGTTCTGATACGGCCTTTATTTTATAAATATTTAGGCCCTGTGCGAAACCGGGTAATTGCTTGCTAAACTTCCAGATTTTTTGGAAGCTTCCCAGTCTAATACCAGTGCTGTGCGAAACCAAAACTGGAATTGCTTGCTAAAATTTTACCGGTTGACATGTACTTGACGTTTAATTGTAAAAGTAGTATTTGAAATATTATTTATTTAAGATTTTTTAAAAGGGAGGAAAGTTACGGACAATGAAATAATGATGAATAATGATGGCACTAATATTTTTTGCAAAATTGTTGTTCATGTACGGCAAAATGTTACGTTTTTATTAAAACCGTTACCAGTAGCAACCACTGCATAAATGTAAATATTTCAAATATTTAGCAAGAGAAGAAGAAGAATTAGCAAGCTCGAAAATTTACTAAATGAAAAAGTACTAGAATTAGCAAGCAATTAGACGGTTTCGCACACGGCCTTAGTGTCAAAGTCAATGTTAATTATTTTAAATTAGTGTTTTTATTGTGCGTGGTGATGTGCTTTATTTATTTGCCAAAAATAAAGTGCAAATGGCTGGACGTGGCAAAGGTGGAAAAGTGAAGACAAGGGAAACTTTTAGAATTCCCAAATGGATAAACTTAGTTGGTCAAGTTGAAATATGGAGATATCCTGATGGTACAACATTCTTACAAATGAAAAATGGTTATTAAATACTTTACTTATAACATTTTAGGATTTCCAAATTGCCAAACTGAACATCAATATAAAGGCTGGACGTGGCAAAGGTGGAAAAGTTAAGACAAGGGAAACTTTTAGAATTCCCAAATGGATAAACTGATAAATCATTGGAATGAAGTATGAAATAAAACCTCCCCGATTATGCTGTTTAAAATTGGCTATTACACAGGTCAACAAAAACAAATTTTTTTTTTGAGTCTATATTTTAATGATGATTTTCTAAGCCTTTGTACCAAAAAATAACTAAAACCATCGTTGACTCTTGAAAAACTTTGCTTTTGTACCGTTAACAATGATCAATACATATTTAAGCTTTTGTATGAGCAAATAACTAAGTATTGTTAAATGTATTGATAACTAAGTATTGTTAAGCTCCTTATATGAGGGAGGATGATTTGAGACTCTACACCTACGAGATCTACGAATGCTGTTAGTATAGCTATGTCGTTTCTGGCACAGTAAAGTCATCGGTTTTAGCCTCGGGTGTGAAAGTGGGCTTAGCTTGAAGCTTGGACTTTGATTTGTTCTTGGCTTGAAGCTTGGACAACAACCTTTGTGGTGAGTTTTTGGTGGACTTAAAAGCTTTCGATGAACTTTAATACTCTAGAGATATCGCCACTAGCTTTGATATTCTGGACTACAACCGATAATGTCACTGCGTCAGAACCGACATATCTATACAACTGGAAGCAATTCGTTAAAGCTTTCTGATGCTTTTCAAAATTTAAAGAATTTCTATCCTAGTTTATCGGAAGCCAAAGTAAAAGCTGGTATGAATTTTAGTCGGACCACAAATAAAGGCAAGCAATGAATGTTGACAGCTACTCAAAACTCACGAAAGTCAAGCGTGGGGCAGCTTCAAAGCAGCGGTTCATGTTTTTCTCGAAAACAATATAGATGACAATTACAAACAGCTTATTTCAACTACGTTTGTTAACTTTAAGAACATGTGTTGCAGAAAGTTCTTAAAGAAAACATTGGTGGTTGTTCGCACGAATAAGGTGAATGTTTTCATCAAGACTTTCATTCTGTCATCTACAAAAGCAAACTTTTTCAGGTAAAGCTATTTTTTCTTTAATTAGTAATGTGAGAGAAATACAAATCAGATACGCAGAACTCAGACTCAAAATTTGTGTTGACCGGTGTTATCAATGAAAACGAAAAAATGACTGGAAAAACGTTTACCATTAAATATCATGACATGCCGGATGTTTTAGATTTCTTGGTATTAAAACATATGATACAGCTATTGCACGTAATTGGAAGCGAGGAGATAGATTTAGGTATTGAAAATAATTTTAATAATCTGAAGGTGAAAATGAAAAATAATGAATATTTTTTTCACTGATGTATGATTGATGATGGATGGTGGGTGGGGCAAATTGAATCACGTTGTCCATATTCAACATTGTTTCCAGATTCTTTATTTATGTGTTTCCGTGTTCGGTTCGGAGCGAAACTTTCTCTTTGTTCCTAAATTAAAGGTTCATGCAAGAGGTATCTAAATAGGATTTGTTTCCGCTAAGACAATCACAATTTGTTCCGGTTCAAATTCATTTTTGTCCTATTCAAAAAGTTCATTAAAGTTTAAAGTCTGACTCATACAAAACTTGAATTGTAAATGGTAATGTGTTAGAAATAAAACGAAAATTTGGTAGAAATGCATTTTATGTATTATTTATTCTTAATTATGTATTTCAGGTTATACATATACGTTGATGATAGAACTGTAATCAGATTCCTTCCATGATGCACCAACAACACCATCTGCACGCCCACGCGGATACGTCTGTTACGATGCCGCCGACCTGGGAGCCGTTGGCTACGGTTGGATCGACGGTTCCTCACTACACCTCAGACACTTGCCAGGAACACGCCACCTATGAGCCTGCACCACATCCCCTCGGTGCGTATTGTGCCATTTGTTAATAATATAAGTATTATAAAACAATAATGACATTGTTTAAGTTCATACAACTTCATAATAAAGTACTAATTCTTTGTATTGAATATTTGGTGGCCCTAAAAAGGGCCGATTGTTTTCTTGTTTGAAAATTATTAACACCTATTTTTTCGATTTTCGTATACCTGGCATTTTCTTTTAGGTATTAGTCATTAGTTATAGGTAGCATGCCGCAGTGGTCCTGCTAGCTTGACATCAAGCTGGCTGAACCATTACAATTACAAAAAATAATAAATAATTAATTATTTATTTCAGTCAAATTAATAGCAATTAATTAGTAATAAATTATGGTGCATTGTATTATTGAAAATTCGACGTTTTACTTGGTTCTGCTGAAATGGTCCGGCCAGCTTGATATCAAGGTAGCAGAACCGCCGTAACTTTTTAAAAAAATAGCAATTAATTTTTTATTTCGGTAATTAATTAGAAATTAAAAACCACTAAATTTTGGTATAAATTTTATTTGGTTCTGCTAATTTGGTCCGGCCAGCTTGATATCAAGGTAGCAGAACCGCCGTAACTTTTTAAAAAAAATGGCAATTAATTTTTTATTTCGGTAATTAATTAGCAATTAAAAAGCACTAAATTTTGGTATAAATTTTATTTGGTTCTGCTAATTTGGTCCGGCCAGCTTGATATCAAGGTAGCAGAACCGCCGTAACTTTTTAAAAAAAATAGTAATTAATTTTTTATTTCGGTAATTAATTAGCAATTAAAAAGCACTAAATTTTGGTATACATTTTATTTGGTTCTGCTAATTTGGTCCGGTCATCTTGATGGAGTTCAGAAAATGAAGGTATATTCTAACATAATTTTGGATGTAATATTGGTTACTTTTTTTACTTCTGTTTATTACTCAAATAACAACAATTGCATGTTCTTGGCCATTTTGAAAAAACAGTTTAAAATTTTTTATCAGATCTCGTAGAGAATTTTGGGACCTTTAATTTAAAAAAAAAAGTGGGTGTGTGTACTTATGTACGCGCATTAGAAGTTATACTTCTTTGGCATGATTTAAGACTAATTTTTAATTTTCATGCAAATAATTTATTGGATTTTTTATTATTTGCGTGCGTTGGCAGGTGGAAGCAGCATGATGCTGACACGCTCCAGCCTGTCGGTTATACCGGAATCTAATCCTAACTAAAATCACCTACCAGCCCATTCTCCGGCAGAGAGAGGCCTTATCAGCAATGCTTCGCCAGCTGGATCAGCTTTTATCTACCTGCTCATACTACCGATATTTCTAAGCCTTACTCTCTTCCTTTTGGTTTTTTTGCGCGCCTTACCTTCTGATGTAGCATATTTAGCGTCTCCTCCACTTTATTCCTTACAACACCCGATGTCACCATCTAGTCTATGATGCTCTCTACTTTTAGTCGTGCCAGAGCTGTCGCTTGCAGTGCAGCAGTTTGCTCGGCTAATATCGGTCATTCCAATAGGACATGCTCTGTGTCTTCTATCACATTTAGGAATGCCGGGGAAAGCGAAGACATCTTGTCCGAACCGATCGAGGTATGCCCTGGAACACACATGTCCACTCAAGAACTGTGCGAGGTCGTAACTCATCTCTCCATGCTCTCCCGTGACCCTTCGCACCACATTTGTTATGAGCCTGTGGGTCCATCGTCCTTGAGTAGATTTACTCCACCTCCTTTCCACTACTGAAATAACCGTCACTTTTAAATTATGTTCACTTCCCTAGCTTCTTGTTCTAATAGTTTCTCAATTGAATTGAGCGGCTTTTGGTAACTGAAATATGATACGAAGAGCATTTGAACTATTTTTTTTGTGGACTTGGAAACACATTTTTCTAGACAAGTTGTTCTTATTTATACAGGTTAAAAAGGTTTTTATGCGCCCAATGTTTTTAATTTAGCCTGTTAAAAGTCCCAGAATATTACTTAATTCGCTGACACAGCGACACAAAGTGCCCCTTGGCAAACGACATGATTTTTTTTAAATTTTGCCCACAGATTCGTCATTTGTGACCTTAAAAACTCCCCGATACCGATTTTCAATGGATTCGGAACACATTTGCAAAATTCATCCGCCATTTTGAGTTTTCCAATTTTGACTACAGAATCGTCATTTGTGGCCCTAGAGACCTCCCGATACCGATTTTCAATGGATTCAGAACACATTTGCAAAATTCATCCGCCACATTGGCGCCGCCATTTTTAATTTTCAAAATTTTACCACAGAATCGTCATTTTTGGCCCTAAAAACTCCCCGATACCGATTTTTAATGGATTCAGAACACATTTCCAAAATTCATTCGCCATATCGCCAGTCAACAGTCATATCGATGCAAGGATAAGACGCTTTTTTCCGTGCACCGTGCTAACACCGTTTCGTTTTTTTACCACTTAAATATTACGTTCACAGTTAATTCTTGTATACTTATTCTCAGTTGATATTGACTATTTTTTCACCTATAATGTCTGACAAAGTGAAACCTGTGGCCGGTAAAGTGTCTTCAAAAAAGAATTCTCAATTTCCATCTCCTGCTATGACCAGAGGTGCTGCTCGGTCGTCAGCTGAAAGTAATCAGGAAGAAAATTCGGTTGAAGAGCTTCTTGTCGCCCTTGAAGCCCGATTTTCTAAGAAAATTGATGATTTGTTTTCTTCATTTCGGCTTACCGAGTCAAAAATCAACGATTTTGTAACTCCATGTTGACCTTCAATGAGCATCTCAGCTCTATTGATGACCGCCTAACGGAAGGACTAAAGTCCATCACTGAGCAAAACAAAAATCAGCTGGCCGATATCAACAAAAACATCGAGTCTCTGCATGCGAGAGTTTCTGCGCTGGAAGCAACGGAATACTCTGAAGACCTGCAAGTTATCAGTTCCCAGCTAACTGATAACACACGTCATGTGGATGACTTGAGGCGAACTCAGAGGCTTAGTGATGTCATTATACGTGGCATTCCCACCAAGACAGACGACTCCCCGCTGAATATCGTCACTAACCTTGCAACCATGGTTATGGGCAACTGTCGAAACTTAGGTTCCATTGTAACTTGCTCAGTAGGACCGTCCGAATGTACTTAGTGAAGGCACTAATTTTACCTCTTCTAATGCATGGTCTTTCGATTTTTCCTGCTCTAGACTCCTCCAGCGCCCGTAAACTTGAAATTGCCTTTAACGACTGTGTTCGATTTGTTTACAAATTACGCCGTTTTGACCATATCTCGCCCTATTCTAATTCCGTCATGGGCTGCTCTTTTAGTGACTATCGTGAATATAGACTTCTGCGTCTATTTCATGATATCCTCCAGCATCGTAAACCATCTTATCTCAATCAGTTTGTGAAGCTCACACAGTCATTTAGAAACAATAATGTGATTATTCCGCGTTTCCGCACTTTAATTGGTCAGCGTTCTTTCTTCGTCCACGCAGCTCTTTTATAGAATTCTCTCCCTGTGGAATTACAACGTGCCGATTCAGCGGGCATCTTTTTGATTTAATTTCGAATAGGACTGTTTAGAGCATGAATACTAAACTTAAATAATTGTTTTTAGTTTAATTTTTTGTTCTTATTACTTTACATATTCTTTTACTGTAATTCTAATTATTTTCTCTCTCTTGTTAACTTTCTTTATATTTTTTTTCTCTCCTTGTCATTTTTGCTGTCTTCCAAATTTTTAATTAATGTAATATTATATAAGATTTTAATCTTTGTACATGTTGTCTCAAATAAATAAATAAATAAATAAAATAAATATTGGCGCCGCCATTTTAAATTTCAAATTTTGACCACAGAATCGTGTTTTGTGGCCCTAAAACCTCCCGATACCGATTTTCAAAGGAATCGGAAGACAATTGAAAAATTCGTCCGCCATCTTGGAACCGCCATCTTGATTTTTTTAAAAAATTGTCAGATTGCGCTGTTACGTTAGCTCAATGTGTGTGCAAAGTTTCATAAGAATCGGTTTAGTAGAAGTAGTTGAAAAAGCTGTCGCAAGATTTGAACTAAACAAATATACGAGATCAAGCTAAATAAAATCATTAATATCTTGTTCATTTTTTATTGTCCCAAATAATAACAGTTAATATTTTGTATTATATATTCAAACTAATTTCTGATTGAATAATTATATTAAGTTTTAACCATTCAAAATCATTAGTAAAACAGTAAATAATTATCGCTTGTTATTGCACAGTTGCCATATAGCTTTATTATTATCGTGGCCAGTTTCACACGGCCCGACAAACAACCAAGAAAAATCTTCTGAAAAAGTCGGCCCGTGTACAACTGGCCCTTAGAAACTCGCGCTTACGTGATGAATAGAACCCAGATCAGATTTCCCTCCATAGCCTCGCGACAGAACCCCTCACCGAGCAACTACGAATCTTCTTATACCTACAAAAAGCCCAAACCTTCGCTTGGCTAATAAATCGTACTTGAAATTTATAGCCTTATGACACTGGCTTTTTCGTAGGCTGAAAATGCTGCCTTGGCTAGGCTGAAAATGACGAAATCTGTTATACTGTGTGACAGAGATAGCATGTGAGAGTAAGAACGATTGTCTGATTATTATAACAGATAGTTGTGAGTGAATACAGAAGGAATCCCCCAATTCGCAACCCCCTCACGTTTTAATAAGAAAAATATGTCTTCTCCGCCTTGAAATTACTATTGCGACATTCAAAAATTACCGTAAACACCTCAAAAATTTTTTGGAGCGATTTTACTCCGGAGCCCCAAATCTAAACATTTACCACTTCACTTCAAATATATCTATTGTCACTTCAATTATATATATTGTCACTTCAATTATATTTATTTCCACTTCTTATATATTTATAATCACTTCAATTTATTGTTATTCACTCACTGTTATAAAAAGTCGAGAGATGCAGCAAACTGTTATAAAAAGCATAGAAAAAAGAACATGAATCTCATTCTTTTCCTATGCTTTTTATAACAGTTTTCTAGACTTTTTATAACACTTAAAATCCAGCCAAGAAAAGTTTGAGTATACTCCTCTCACTCTTACACATGGGAAAATCTTCTTTGAATTTTTTCTTTCACGTTTCAGCCTAGCCAAGGCAGCATTTTCAGCCTACGATAAAGCCAGTGTCATAAGGCTATTATTTCCCTCCATAGCCCCAGGATAAAAAACCCCTCACCCATCGACATCGTGAACAGACATCAGCTAAAGAATGGGAGTTGAAATGTTTTCCCTCCATACCCCTTCGCCTATATTCTCCGTCACCGTCTCGCGTTGCGTCTCGCGTCTCGATAAAAATTAGCTCTCATAATATTTTCCAAGCGCGCCTAAAGAAGTATAACTTCAAAAATAAAGTTAATTTTTGTTAACATGAGCTCGAAATCTAAAACTTTTTGTATTTTGGCCAATTGTTAATTAACAAATACATATTTTGAGCTATAATTTGGACTGTATCATTTTAGAAACTTACAAAAGAACTAGAATTTTGAAAAACAAGGAAGTTATTGCATTTGGCAACTAAGCTTTATGAAAAAACAAAAAAAAATCACTCAATTAACAATACTTACACTATAATGCTTGAAAATAAGTTTCTATAAAACTTAAATTTTTTTTTAATTTATCGCATGAAATGAATAGGTTTCAAAATTATGCAGTCCAACATATAGCTCAAAATATGCATTTTTTAATTAACAATTGGCCAAAATACAAAAAGTTAAATACCTCGAGTTCACGCTGGCAAAATTCTCTACCAGATCTGATAAAAGATTTTAAATTGTTTTTTCAAAATAGCCGAAAAAATGCAATTGTTGTTATTTGAGTTTTAAACAAATGTAATAAAAGTAACCAAAATTACATCCATACATTTTGAAAAAAAAACTTTTTCATTTTGAACTTAATGGTATAAAATGGCGGGAATTTAAAATTTTAGATAACAAATAAATGCAATTTTGGTCGATGGGTTCAATATTTTGACACCAACTTCTCAGGGTCTTTTTATAACATGAAAAAATATATTTTCTGAAAGTTTCATGCAAATTGGTCTAGTGGACGGTCTTGGGCACTAAAATGAAAAAAATACTGTTTTTTCTCGATCTTTCAGTTTTGTAGGTTATGTCCGTACTTCAGAGACTTAAAACGAACGAGGATTTATTGGCAATTTTACTAAGAAGAGTCTTGTTTTTATTATAGAGCCAGAGCCAGAGTTATTTGCGGTCGACGCGGAAAAAAAACTTTGTTTATATAAAAAAGTAGCCCAAAGTTTTAAATATACTCCTGGTGATACCCCAAACAGGATATAATCTTAATTTGCTGTATACAGGCTATACCTATTCTTAATATTTGGCCTTTCTTACTTCATTTGTTGTTTTCATTTATTTAACTTAGTTTATCCTGAAATTGTTACGCCGTTGACAGGTATTTTCTTAATATGAAAATAAATCCATAAACCTGCTTAAATATTACGAATTTAAAATTATAAGTATAAAGCGAGAAAAAATATGAATGGCCCATATTTTAAGCAATTATTCTAATGCCTGCCAAAGGTACCATTTAGCATATTCAGTAAAGCCCATCTCGTTCTATCATGGAAGTCAAGCAATATTGGAAGTGGTTTGTGTTTGGTGGGGGGCCGCTTGAAAAACGGCACTCATGGTTGAATTTTTTTTTGTTTTTTTTTAACTTTTTGCAATGATAGTATTATGTTTTAATATAATGTTATTATATTAATAGGCAAACAAAAAGTTTGTAAACGCTAGGGCTTTTTTGTTCGTGAACCGATTTCGTTAAAATTTTCAGAGAATGTTGTTTTATGGAATAGTTTTGTAATAAGGAATTTGAACCAAATCGATTCACGAATAAAAAAGTTATAGCGATTTAAATTTTTCGAATTTGAAAATGCCATTGGAAAATTTGAATTTTTTTGTGAGCATCAACGTAGAGCTTAGTAGCCTACGATTGACACAAACGCCGTTTCAGTGAAGCGAATGAAAAACAGAGAAAACAATCGTTTGTGTGAATTTTTGGCGGCATAACTGACATGAAAAAAACTCGCTTACTTTGTGCGTGCATTTTTTTTATTCTCTTTTGTGGATAGTATTGTGAAACGTATCTTAATGAATGAGGGCTCATTTTATGGCCATTTTCCCAAGGAATAAGACTATTGAATATTTTTTTTATTAAAAAAATTAATAATCAAAAATGGTAGAATTAAGATAGTGCTAAAAATAGAGACTCTGAGCTTGAATTTAATATGCATGTCGACATAAAAATAATAAGGACTGAAATCCATATTTTATTATTTGCCGCATTCTGTGTAATCTCACGGCGCCAGTAGCGTACGCAGGATGAAACCATGGGGGGGGGTTTCACAAAACATATTTTGTACACATATTGGGTAAAAAAAAAGTTTCTCATGTAATAGGACTATGTACTTATATTATATTTTATGTTATTTCACTATAAAAATAATTACCTATAGGTATATTTTTATCGCAATTTTTTTATTGAAAATTGTGAAGAAACGTAAATAATAATTTTTGACCATTTTTCGAATATCACAAAATGTCTTGTTTTTCTCCAAAAATCATGGTCTCTTGGTGTGCGCAAGACTTTAGACTTTGATTTAGGGCATTTTTACAATTTTTTACCGAAAAGAAGGGAACTACTCTGAAAACTTGGTGGTGCGTAGTTTTTGAGTCAGAACATCGATTGGTGACATGAAAAAAAAATTTAAAATTCTTTTTTTTCAAATTTTGGCCAAAAAAGGCCAAACAATTGGCCAAAAATGCGTCTAATTGTTTTTTGCGTAATTTCATCTGAAAAGACGGAAAATTTCCTACAAAAATCTATATGGCCATCCCGAAACTCAGAGTTTGTCGAGAGCTATAAATAAATGAGAAATACGTGATTTTTGAAAAATCACGTTTTTTTCAATAACAGTTGTAACTCCGAAACGGTGCACACAATTGCGCTAAAAAAATTTTGGTATATCACATCGAGTTCACGAACATATTCCCAAAGGTTGAGAGATATTTATTTTTTTGCTATCCCGTTTGAAAAGAGTCCACCATATATTATACATCGTTATTCGGAATATTTTTTTAATTGTTTAATAAGTTGATATATTTATTAATTATAATTTTTCCTATTATTATTGGAATCATGGGGGGGTTAACCCCCAGTAACCCCCCCCCCCCCTGCGTACGCGCCTGCACGGGGCCGAATGCAGAAAGTGCGATTGGCACGATATCTATATTAATAAAAGAAAGTTTCTGTATGCGTGTATGTATGCGTGTATGTGCGATGTGTGCGCTATAGCGGGCGCACCAGTCATCGCAGAGCTTCGAAATTTTGCACGAAGGTCAGTGTGGGTCCCCCATGATGCACCTCGAGGCCCGATTTTTGAAATTAAAAATGGCCGCCGAAAAATGACCGAAATTCAAAATGGCCACCCAAATATGAATTTACAAATTGTGTTCCGATTTCAATGAAAGTGGGTATATAGGGGTTTTTAATGTCGCTAATAACGAATTTGTGGTCAAAACTTGTAAATTCAAAATGGCCGCGCCAATATGGCCGACAAATTTGCCAATAATTGTGTTCCGATTCCAATGAAAATCGGTTTCTGGGGTTTTTGTGGTAGTAAATAACGAATGTTTGATCAGAACTTATAAATTCAAAATGGCCGCTGAAATTCAAAATGGCCACCCGAATTTTCCAAGTGTGTTCCGATTTCCATGAAAATCGGTATCTGGTGGTTTTTAAAGTAGCAAATAACGAATTTATGATCAGAACTTTTAAATTCAAAAGTTTTTTTTTTGTTTTGGGTTAAGGATGGTGAAACTATACTACAGTAGTGTGGGACTTTAACCCACTAAAACACCAAACCTGTTTTAAGTAATTAAAACTGGTCAGAAGGGCCAACCATTAATTTTATGCTAACGTTGATGATTTGAAAGTTTACAGCTCTTCGAAGAAGTGCTGCAGAAATATCACGCTAAATCAAGAGGCTTTATTCTTTTAACGTTAACATGATCTAGCAGACGGGCTTTGTGCTTTACCGCATACTTTTTTATTTCATCGATAACTAAAGGGATTTTTAGATCTCTGTGCATGTCGTTATTGCGCACATACCAGGGTGCACATACCATGTTCCTGAAGACTTTGTTCTGGAACGTTTGTATTTGCTGTAAATGAGTCTTTTTGGCACATCCCCATATTTGTATGCCGTACAACCATATCGGCTTGATAATTTGATTATACAACATAATCTTATTTTGTATCGGCAATTTGGATTTTTTACCTAAAAGCCAATACATATCTCTATATTTTATTTCTAGTTCATTTTTTTTCTTTTTGACGTGCTCTTTCCACCTTAGCTTGCCATCTAGTGTCATTTCCATATATTTGGCCGTGTTTCCTTGTGGAACATCCACCCCATTTAAGTTTACTGTAGGTGGATTTAATAATTTTTTATTAGTAAAGTTAACATGCACTGATTTTAATTCATTTAGTTTAATTTTCCATTTTCTTGTCCACAGGTACAATTTATCACATGCCCTTTGTAGCTTCCTTGTAGCCTCATCTATATTGGATCCTCTTGCCATTATCGCAGTATCGTCAGCAAATGTAGCTACCAGTGCATTTTCCATTTGTGGTAGATCACTAGTGTAGAGCAAGTATAGTATAGGCCCCATAATACTACCTTGTGGCACACCCGCTTTAATTTCTCTAAGTGTAGAATACTCTTCGTCCTGTTTAATTCTAAATAATCGATTTTTTAGGTAGGATGAGAGTATGTCTACGTACTGTCCAGGAAACACCCGACTCATTTTATGTATTAGGCCTTCAAGCCATACCTTATCAAATGCTTGAGCTACGTCTAGAAATATTGTGGAGAATATCTGCTTTTCTTCTAGCGCTTTTTCAATATTATCTGTTATTCGATGTATTTGATCGACAGTTGAGTGATGTGTTCTGAAACCAAATTGGTGATTTGGAATTGACTCATTATGTGCTATTATAGGCCTCATTCTTTTCAATAGCAATTTTTCAAAAAGTTTTGACATTATTGGTAGTAAAAAAATTGGTCTGTACGATTTTGTTTCGTTTGTAGGCTTCCCAGGCTTTGCTGTCATAATAATTTCCGCTATTTTCCAAACATTAGGTACATACCTTAGTGTAATCGCCGAATTTATTAGCAGAGTTAACATTGATATTGCTTTTTTCGGAAGTTGTTTTAAAATTTCTGATGTGATTAAGTCAAAACCTGAAGCTTTTTTAGAATTCAAGTTTTTAATTTCATCAGCTATTTCTTTCTGGGTAAACGGTGCTATAACATTTTCTTGACTATAGATATCCCCCGTAGTATTGTCATCTGAGTCAAGCTCGTTAGGCCGAAATATTTCTTCAAGATAATCTGCAAATGTATTAGCTATGTCTTTATCGTTCCTTGCCCACTCGCCATTTCTTTTCCTAATTGGCGGGACATGAAAGGTCCGTTTTTTAATATCCTTTGCGGCTTTCCACAGGGAGAAATTAGATTCTTTATTAGCCGATAGATTTGTAATAAAGTTTTCAAACGATTTATCTTTTAACTCTTTTATTTTCCTTTTAAGGTTCTGGGATAGTCTATTTAAAATAGTTTTATCTCCCGGGTCTCTTGATTGCTGCCATCTGCGTCTAGCTATTCTTTTTATTTTATCTAGCTATTCTTTTTTTATTTTATTTTCATATAAACTTAGTATGATCGCAGAATGGTCCGAGTCTAGGTCGTAATTATCCTCCAATTTAATAAAATTAGGCGATACTTTTCGGACAATATAAAAGTCGAGCAAATCAGGTATTTTGTTTGGGTCAGTAGGCCAGTAGGTTGGTTTGCCAGTAGAAAGATAATGACAACCCATATCTCTAATGGCTTTTCTAAGCTCTCTTCCTCTAGTTGAGATTAATCTAGAACCCCAATCCGTGTGTTTGGCGTTATAGTCACCTCCCAGGATAAACCTTTCACCAAGGGAATTCAAAAGCCTTTAAACATCAAGTTCTTTATGTTTGTGTTCGGAGGGCAATACAATGCCCCTACATTTAAGTTTTGTTTTACGGACTCTATTCTTAATGCGACAAATTGCATTTCGGTAGTTTCCAAATTACATAGCTCATGATGTTTTATATTACTTTTTACTAAAATTGCACTACCTCCCTTGGGATTATTGCTCGGGTGTATAGCTTTGTAACATTCGTAACTATGTATCTTTAATCCTGAATGTCTAGTCAGATGAGCTTCCGTTACCAAATATATGTCAAGGTTTTGCGTTTTTAGAAAGAGTTCCAATGAATTTTTTTTACTCAGAATACCATTGGCATTCCACGTGGCTATCCGTAACACACTAGGATCCATTGTGCAGTCTCTTTTGGGTATACGTGGGTATATTAATATACTTATTTTCTAGTTTATTTAGCCTTGATGAGATTTCGTCAATTGCATTTAACATATTTTGCATCATCTGCATTAAGGCATTGTTATCAGTTTGGTTTTGGGATGGCTCATTATTCTGTTTTTTCGATTTAGTGTGCCGCCCTTTTTCATTGTCTTGCAATACGTCTGCAAGATAAGCCTTGGGATACTTTTATCGATGTGAGTTTCCTAGGGGTCTTTGGGGCTTCCTTAGAATTTTTTTGAGCTTGCATTGGCTTCGTCGCTTGCTTTCTTCTTGCCTGTAGTTCTTTTGCTACCAAGCAACCGCGATAACTTGCAGGGTGTGCCTCAAGGCAGTTAGCACACTTAGGTATAATAGATTTGCCCTTGTCACAATTTATTGTTAGGTGAGGACCAGCACATTTGACACATTGAGCTCGACGCTGGCAAAACTTTTGCGTATGGCCGAATCTTTGGCATCTTTTACATTGAGGTATCAATTTGTTTTTTCGGAGAGCCTCTATTTTCACTCTCATATTCTGAATATATTCAATCGCGTAAATTTTATTAATGTCCTCAGAGTTTTCGAACGTTAGCATGAAAAGTGGAAGGCGAACAATTTTTTCTCTATCTTTTTCTTTATTTTTATTAATTTTATTTGTTACGTCTAATATTTTAAATCCTCTGCTTTGTAGCTCATTTTTTATATCATCAGGCTCGCAAGAGCGGTGTAAGTTCATAGCCATTACTTTGAGAGGCCTGGTCATCTTATTTTCATAAGAGTGCCATTCTACTTTAGTTTCATTAATAGCTCTAGTCAACTCCCTATATTCTTTTTCCTGGTCAATAATAATTTTGAGTTGCTTATTGTTCATCATATTAACTTTATAGTTTATTTTTGTCTCTTGTAATGTTTTATTTAGCTGTGGATATTCTTCCACATTACTAAGTATTACTGGCGGGGGCTTACGTTTTTTTATAGTAGTGGTACTCTCTCCCAACTTTCCACTTTCCACTGTTTTCTTTATCTTGTGTTCAGGACTTATTTCAGGTGACCTCTCTGCTTTTCGTTTTTTACTATTTCTTTTTAGGATCCAATCAGTTTCGCGAGTTAATTCCTCTTCGTCTGTACTATATTGGTGTGCATTCTTTACTACGGCCTTTGTGGGCGGTTCTGACGTACTTTTCGTAGTTTTCAATTTTATATTTTCCTCTCTGAGGGCGCAGATTTCATTTTTTAGTTCTCTGCATAAATTTTCGAGTTCACTTATTCTTAGATTTAAGTGACTATTGTCAATTAGTTCACATCTGTTTTTTGCTTTTTCTCTTTTATTACCGTCATGGGCTTTAGCATAGTTGTCTTCTTTAGACTTAATTTCTCTATTTGCAATCTCTGTAGTCACCAATGGAGGTGATCTCAGAACCCTAGGTTTTCTTATAATAGGGTCTATTAGATTTGCTGTAGATTCAACATGCAATAAGTGGTCTCCCCCAGAATCCGTGAGACCAGCCTCGAACGAGGGTGGATTTTCCAGCATGACTGGATTACCACCTGGGGTATTCATTCCATGAGTTTTGTTCATTGCATATTTGTGAATTTTAGTGGACTTTTACCACAAACATTCCTCACTGCGGGTATTTCTTTCCCCCAACCCGCCGGGGTGACCACACCAATATGGCGGACGAAATTTTCAAATTGTATTCCGATTCCAATTAAAGTGGATATTTAGGGGTTTTTAGGGTTGCAAATAACGAATTTATGATCAAAACTTAAATTCAAAATGCCCGCACAAATATGGCCAATAAATTTTGCGAATTGTATTCCGTTTCCAATGAAAATCGGTATCTGGGGGTGTTAAAGGAGGAATTATTTTATTCCTACTCAAATGGTCAGAGTGAAACACCGTGACCTGGGTTATGTTTAATACGATATCAAACGGCACTTAAACCGAGATATCTTGTAGTGTGTTGAAGGAGTTGCGGTGGCGGGATATCAAGCGGCACTTTAACCGAGATATCTTGGTTGATATTAGCTAGCAATAAAACGCACTGCTTGGTGGTTACAATTCAACTCCGCTTTATTGATTGATGATTAACGATTTTTATACAAAATTGATTTCAACAAAAAGTAATAATAAAAACAAAACAAACATACGAACACAGGTAAAAAGTCCACTCAGCAAATCCGGCCATTGACATTAGCCGGTGAATGAATTGCTGAAGGTGCAAGCTAAGCATTGCGGATAAACACAAATAATAAATATTGGCTAGAATTGCAATCAAGACAATAATGCAATGACCTTAGATTTGCAGAGTGGAATTTTTACCTTTTCATTAACCTAATTAACAAATGCGAAATTTACAAATTCTATGGCGGGCGTTAACATCCTCCCCCCGTTGCATATTAATGCAAAATTCAACTAATCTTTGAACAGATGAGCTGAACTCATTAGACGTGTACCGTGAAATCTGGACTGGAGTGTTGTCTGGGACGAGGCACTGGTTTCCTTTTACACCTGATGATGTGATGATATCGTCGCCACATTGCATATCCTATTATTGTGATGCCAAGAATTAATGATAAATAACCGACTGCAAATTGGTGCACCGTGTGACCCTCAAATCTTTTTGGTAGCTCCATAAGTTTTTGTTCATTGATGAGGTCTTGTAGGGCCATCAATTCTTGCAGTTGCGGTTTGTACTCATCGTCTTTCTTGAAAATTGGTGATAGCGTAACCGGTGCCGAGATTTCCTGTAGGTGGCCAAAACTCGAATAGGATGTCGAGAAATTGCTCCCATAGAGGTGATGTCCTTTAAGCGTCACGAGATCATGCCTTATTATGCAATTTGGCTCCAATTTTAGTAATCCTGAGCCTTCTAGTGTTAATGGCAATATTTCCCGGTTGCAAATGGTGTTGACTCTCGTCGGCGTATCCACAGCATATATCCACTGGTTCGGGTGAAGAAGCTGAATCCATACGTGGCTGGTTTTTATTCTCGTTAGTTCGCAGGTTCCTTGTGTGGAATTGTTAAACAAGTTGAGCTCACATGAGCAAGGCTCGGAATCCTTTTGATATATGGGCTGGGAGGCTGGACACAGGTATCCTTGTTTAGTTGTCTTGCAGGCTATTAATTCATTTTCTGTTATTGGTGAGTATTGATCCCGGTGTAAATTAATTGCCAGATAGGGTGTGCATGGACTTATTGCCAAAAGTGTACCATTTACGGACGCGGGAATCGGAATAATCCTATAGAGTTCAAATTGGTCCTGGCTTACTAGAGGTATGCTGAGTTTGAAAATAACATAGTTATTACTAATGCCACCTTCCGCTGACATTAGCTTATAGAGTTGCAGAAGGTCTTCTTGGCTGACCGGTAGGTAAATTGATGTCGGCAAGTGTTCCTTGACCTTCATCAGCTCCTGCTTCAGTTGTTTTGGAGATAGTAACAATGGGTGGAGCTGGCCATGATGTATGTCTGTCAGAGCGTCAACTATTGACGCTTGTATCCGATGAAGATTGAAAGCCATAATTGTCATTTGAAGTGCCAGTGACGTTAGTAGTTGGAAGATTCTTATTTGTTGACTTTTTTCACCGTCGTCATTTATTCTGTTGATGATTTGATTTATTTGATTCGAAAGCGCTCCAAATGTTTTTTGCGTGCTCAGCTGATCTCGTTTCATTATGTTCGCTGTCGAGTCGATTATGGATGTTTGGTTTTTGAGCAGAGCTAGTAGATGATCTTCGTTTTCCTGTGTTGCACTAATGGTACGAGACATTTTTTCAGCGTATTCTGAATCCAGTACTCCGAATAGTGCATTAGCTACGTTTCCTACTATGTTGAGGGCTCCTCTCTTGGTCCTTTTTACAACCAGACTGTTTCCTAGTCTCAATTCTTCTTCCGTATGTTCGAACAGATTGACGACATGACTGCATGTGCTCTTTTGTTGTAATTGCTGGCACAAGTGACGCAATGCTTGCGTGCCGTTGCTGAACGTAGCTAGCTCCGTCCAATACGGCTCGAGGTTATAGTATATTATAAGGTTCCACTCTGTGGATATTAAATTGACTGCTCCTACGCTCTCGAAGTGGATACCAGGATGAGGTTGAAACTTTTGAACTGTAACGGGAGCAGTGAATGCTGTTGGCAGCATAAGGCAGGCCATGAGAACTGTTGTAATGAAGGCTCCTCCTGACATCTTTATTTTCTTTCGTGGTTTGGCTGCTGCTTCTGGAGGTGGATGCTCCGTTTGAATTTTGGTCAATCTTTTTATTCTGCTCACGGTGGTGTTCTGCGGATTCTCTGTCGCCTTCTGTGACTGTTTTTATTCCGTTTTCAACTGGTAGGGGTGCTAAGCGGTGAATTGCTCGCCGCATAATACCCTTTGATGTCCTTACATCTGCGACACGGATTAAGCCATCGTCACCCTTGTACGTTTGAACGATTCGACCAAGTGGCCATTTCATTACTGGCAAGTTATCATCCTTTATAATAACCATGGTATCCGGTTTCACATTTTGGCATTGTTCTCTCCACTTATGTCTACACTGCAGCTCATTCAAATATTCTCGAGACCAGCGATTCCAAAATTCTTGTTTAAGTTGTGTCACCTGCTTCCAATGCCTTAGTAAACTGCCCTTCATTGGTTGTGCTTGTTGATCCGCTTGGGCTGTTAGCGGTTCGCCTATCAAAAAATGGCCCGGAGTGAGTGCTGTAAAGTCAGCAGGATCTTCGGACATTGGTGTAAGGGGCCTTGAGTTCAGAATTGCCTCAATTCCAATTACTGTTGTTTCCAACTCTTCGTATGTGAGTGAGGCTGTCGAGACACTTTTAAGTAACAGATGTTTTGCTGATTTTACTGCGGCTTCCCATAAACCACCAAAGTGGGGGGCTCTCGGAGGGATCATATGGAAGGTGATTCCCTTTTCGCTGCAGACCTTGGTTACCTTTCCTTGAGCCTGGTCAGAGTAAATTGTTTCCTTAAGTTCCGCCAGCTGATTACGGGCACCTACAAAGTTTGTGGCATTATCGCTGTATAGATTTTGACAAGGCCCTCTTCTGCCTATAAAGCGCTTTAAGGCCCCAATGAACGCTTCGGTAGTTAAATCGCTTACCACTTCTATATGAACAGCCTTAGTCGTGAAGCAGCAAAACATGGCAATGTATGCCTTTTGTGGTCGTTTGCCTTTTATTTTATAATGGATCCAGATGGGACCGCAGAAGTCCACTCCTGCATTGCTGAAGGGTCTCGCCGGTTGCACTCGGGTAGCAGGCAGGTTCCCCATCATTTGAGAGAGTAATTTTGGCTTCGCCTTGGCGCAAACTACACAGTGTTGAACGATTGATCTTGTTAATGATTTGCCCTTCAGCGGCCAGAACCGTTGCCTTACGTGGGCTAATGTCGTTTGCGGTCCACAATGTAGATACTCAATGTGGAGGGACATTATTATGACCTTGGTTAATGGATCGGCATATGGTAGAAGCATTTGGTGCTTTGCATCATATGTAAGGTTGGATGCTTGAACACGACCCCCAACTCGAATGATTTCCCTTTCATCCAGGAATGGGGAAAGATTGCTGATAGTGCTGCCCTTTTGAACCTCACCGTGTTTTCTTAAACGATCAATGTCCTCTTTGAAATCTGAGGCTTGCATTGTGCGGACAATGATGTACAAGGCTTCATTCAATTCCGTGAGTGTGACTATAACTTGCGACGGTCGAGGATTTTTTGGTAGTCTTGCGTGATTGATGAATCTTCTCACGTAAGCCATGATGCGTAGTAGTTTCTTTAGGCTGTTTCCATGGTTTATCTTATAAATAATGTCCTCTGGCTCCTCTGATGTAACTGCGGCAATTTGTAAGGCTGTCCTTGGGTTTCCTCTTGATAGTTCTTCAGGATCGGATTTCTTTGAATATGGTGCTGGCCATAGTGAATCTCTTCCATGAAGGAATAGGGGTCCATAAAACCACAGATTACAGGTAGAGAGTTTTTCAGGGGTCAATCCACGCGACAGTATGTCTGCTGGGTTTTCCTTCGAAGCTACATGACGCCATTGCTGTGCCAGTGTGAGTTCCTGAATTTTAGCCACCCTGTTGGCAACAAATGTTGGGAGCGAGGAGGAAGTGGAGTTAATCCACGCTAACACAATCTCTGAGTCAGACCACAGAAATGTTGAGAGTTCTTCAAATTTCAAATCTCCTTTCACTCTGGCCACTAATTGAGATGCTAACACTGCCGCACAAAGCTCTAGACGGGGTAATGTTTGTCGTTGCAGCGGAGCCACTCTCGACTTAGCGCAAGTAGTCGTACGCCAATTCTGCCTTCCTTGTTAGTGGAGCGTAGGTAGACGGCTGCGCCGTACGCCTTTTCGGATGCGTCTGCGAATGCATGAATCTGAATTGTTTTTGGGATTTCATGCACAAATATGTGTCGTGGAAATTGTATGTTATCAAGAGCTTTTAGGCTGTTGCGAAAAATGATCCACTTAGTGTGTAATTCCATAGGAAGCGCCTCGTCCCAATGTAACTTAAGCTGCCAGAGTTGCTGTGAGAAGATTTTAGCTGTGACAACTACTGGTGCCATGATTCCTAACGGATCAAAAAGTCTGGCTAAGTCTGAGCTGACTATACGTTTGGTGACTCGATTGTTGTCATTTACGTTTACCTTGACTCGAAATTGGTCTGTTTTAGGCAACCATGTCAATCCCAACGTCTTAATTTTATCCTCTGTTTGTTTTTCGAAGTCCAGTTCCGTTTCCTGATCCTCTGGTGAAATGCCTTCTAACAACTGTGGGTGGTTTGCACCCCATTTTCGTAGCTTAAAGCCAGCCCCTTGTACAATGATGTTTAGTTGCCGCTGCATTTCTTTAGTAGTTGCAAGGCTATTAGAACCAGCCATTCCATCATCTACGTAAAATTCATTGCGCAGGACTTGAGCTCCCAGTGGGTATCGCTTGTTGTTTTCCTGTGCCAATCTTTGCAAACACTTCGTAGCTAAATAAGGTGCCGACCTGGTTCCATATGTAACCGTTGACAATTGGTAGCATTGAAGCTGTTCTTGGGGGCTGTCTCTCCACAGGATAAGTTGATAATTCTGATCGTCAGGCTGCATCATTATCTGTCTGTACATTTTCTCAATATCTGTGGTGAACACAAATCTTGGTAGACGAAAACGGAGCAAGATAGAAAACAATTCGCTTTGTACAGTCGGTCCAGCATGCAGTATGTCGTTAAGCGAATATCCTGTCGTAGTTTTGCTCGACGCATCGAAAACCACTCTCAATTTAGTGGTGCTGCTATCAGGCTTTAGAACGCAGTGGTGAGGTAGAAAATAATGTTGTGATGGAATGCTTGCTAAATTTACTTCCTTCATGTGGCCAAGTTTTAAATACTCGTGCATAAATTCAGTGTATTGAATCCTTAAATTGGGATCCCTTGAGAGTCTTCTTTCAATGGCAAAAAACCTGTTGATAGCTATCTGTTTTGAGTCGCCTAGACATGCGGGATTTTCTGCAAATGGCAATGCGACTATAAATCGACCATTTTCATGTCGTTGGACAGTTTCATTAAAAAGGGCCTCACATCGTTTTTCTGACACTGTCAGATTTGGTTCCATGTTACCTATGTCTTCCAACTTCCAAAATTTTTCAATCAGCCGACTTGTGTTTTCCTCATCTTCGGTAGAAGCAATATTGCATGTGGCGGTTTCTAGTGAAGCCCCTTCAACCTTTCCTGTGATGATCCATCCGAAAACGGTGTTTTGTAATGTAGGCAAGTTGTCAGCTAAGCTTATTTGTCCGATTGCCAGGAATTGATGATAAAATTCGGCTCCTAATAATACGTCAATTCTCCCTGGGGTATTGAAGTTAGGATCAGCTAGTGTAATATTCTTTGGTATTGGCCAAGTGTCAATGTTAAAATGTTGTGTTGGTTGTGGGGAAACGATCTGCTTAAGAACGAAGGCCTCTAGTCTTGTGGAAAATCCATTCACTTTAGATAGTAATTTTACATTGATTCGTCGATTGGATTTCTGCTTCGCTTGGTCAATGCCCTCAATGGTCATTTTGTCTGGTTGGGTTATCGCCTTCAGCCGTTTGATCATCCTCTCAGTGATTACATTCACCTGGGATCCACAGTCTAAAATTGCTCGACATTCCATCTCGTTGCCTTCCTTCGTCACAATTTTCACCACAGCTGTGCTCAAAAATACATATTTCCGAGTTTTGTAATCGTCCAGTGCTGCTAGTGTAACTGCATTAGTATCTGTACCGGTGTTGCTACCTTCGTCTTTGACACCTCTTGAAGAACCTTCTTTTACTGCTACGTCAGCCCTACGTCCTTCTTGTTTTTCCTTCGAGCCTGATGTGAAGTGTAACAACGTATTGTGTTTTTGGTTACATTTAAAACAGGACCGGGATGAGCAAGTAGATGCACTGTGTCCAGGTTTCAGACAATTGATGCACAAAACATATTTTTTCACGATATTGAGCCGTTCCTTGGAATCCAATTTTCTGAATGCCCTACAGAAGTACAGGGGATGCTTGTACTTGCACAAAATACAGGTGTCTTGTTGTCCTGCTGATAGAGCCGAGGTCAAAATCTTAGTTATGCCTGGCTTTTTCACAAGGTCACTTTTGGAACCTAATGCTTCCAACGATTGAAAGCGTGTTTCTAGAAAATCTAGTAATTGTTTGATAGATGGCACTTCCTTTGGATTATTTAGTGATTGTTCAAACAGCATATGTGATTCACGATCCATCTTCTTTATCAGTATAGGCAACAGCAATGGGTCCCAGCCTTCTACTTTTATTTTTAGGTTTTGGAGACCAAGAAGACATTCCTTGGTGGTATCATGAAATGCCTTAAGGTTGGTTGCTGCAGCATGAGTCTGGCTTGGTTGCGACAGCAGCTTGTTTACTAAAGCTGAAACTAATAATCTGCTGTTGTTGTACCTATCTTGTAGGATCTGCCAAGCAGTATTATAATTCTCTTCAGACACAGTGAAATGTCTCAGTAATCTTTCCGCCTCTCCGGCCAGGTTTGTCTTAAGGTACCACATTTTTTGGCAACTGGACATATCTTGACAATGGACCAATTGTAGGAAGAGGTCGTAGAATTGTCGCCATTTGGCATAGTCTCCGTCAAATTTTGGCAAGGTTATTTTCGGCAAACTTGGAACTACAGTAGTTCCATTCAACGGAGCGATCCGATTAGACGTCTCCGATGAATAACCTTCTAGCCTTGATGAGAGTGTTACTATCAAGTGTTGCGTTTTTTGTTGGAGCTCAAGGAAGCTGTGATTATTGTAGCCCCAATCAGCTGGATTTTCACAGAGTTCCCAAATCGTTTTGTCGTATTCTTCCACTTGATGCCACTGCTGGTTAATGACCTTAAGTTGATACTGATAGTATGATTTTGCTTGGTGCTCTGCTGAGGTGGCTTCCATAATCCTATTTAGCACGTCAATAGTACGTTTTTGTCCTCTTATGGCTTTAAGTAAGGTGTCCTCGTCTCTTGTCGTGACTTGACTTGCGGAAGCCTTTGATTCTTGTGGTGGACTATCGTGTGGAGTCTTAGATGACGATGCTGGGTCTGGTACGTTTTTATCAGACTGCTTCCTTGAATGTGCTGCTTCGGAATCATCTTCACAGTTTTCAACAGCTAAGCATTCATCAACCCTTTTGGAAAAGTATCCAAGATATTGATCAACCACTGCCTTTATCTTATTATAATAGTCGCCCGTGAAGTATTTATGGCGTACATCTACCTCTGGAAGAGTTTTCATTTCTGCGTCGTTGGTTTCGAAGGCAACCCAAGCTTCTTGAAGACGGCGAATCCGTTCATCGTAGTAGGTAGCCGTCTTTCTTACTGCAGAGTCCTTCCCGTAATTTTTGATGATGCGCTGGATATCCTCTCCAAGCTTCGATTGTAGCTGGGTCAGTTCCTCTAGACGTGTCATTGTGGCAGTCATCTGCTCGTGCCCTTTTTAAAGATGTATGCTCCAAAGACTCGTGACGCAAACGTTAATTAATGTGAATTGGTGATCGAGTGTTGCACCCGATCACGTCGGGGTCACCAAATGTTAAAGGAGGAATTATTTTATTCCTACTCAAATGGTCAGAGTGAAACACCGTGACCTGGGTTATGTTTAATACGATATCAAACGGCACTTAAACCGAGATATCTTGTAGTGTGTTGAAGGAGTTGCGGTGGCGGGATATCAAGCGGCACTTTAACCGAGATATCTTCGTTGATATTAGCTAGCAATAAAACGCACTGCTTGGTGGTTACAATTCAACTCCGCTTTATTGATTGATGATTAACGATTTTTATACAAAATTGATTTCAACAAAAAGTAATAATAAAAACAAAACAAACATACGAACACAGGTAAAAAGTCCACTCAGCAAATCCGGCCATTGACATTAGCCGGTGAATGAATTGCTGAAGGTGCAAGCTAAGCATTGCGGATAAACACAAATAATAAATATTGGCTAGAATTGCAATCAAGACAATAATGCAATGACCTTAGATTTGCAGAGTGGAATTTTTACCTTTTCATTAACCTAATTAACAAATGCGAAATTTACAAATTCTATGGCGGGCGTTAACAGGGGGTTTGTTTTTAAGGTAGTAAATAACGAATTTATGAACAAAACTATGGCGACGAATTTTACCAAATAAGTGTCATTTCCCGGTCAGCTGTATGTAGGTTGTTCAAGAGTTGCGAAATCTGAAAATCTTCACATCCTAGCTCCAAATGGGAGAACATTGAACATGGTGTATCTTGGTCATTTCCCCTATTGTCGTAAAGGTTGCCACGCTATCGAGTGTACTTATAAAATCCTCGACGAATAAAAGGTAAATCGCCAAAAATTACAAAGAATAAGGGAGGGCCCTCCACTGCCATCACGAGGTTAAACGATGCCTCCAAAAATTTCGACCGGTAAGAACAGGGCGGAAGCTGTGGTCGGGACGAACATTTAGTAAGAAGGGGGCAGTGTAACGGCTAACCGAAAAGTGAAAATAAAAATTCCTATTCACCGAGAAGTTTCATGTTCAGTGGCATCTACTTGAATACATACACATCTCCATTTAGTACGGTTGTTCTAACTGAACCATCGAGAAAATTGGGAAGAGGGAGAAGTAAAAGAGGAAGAAGCAGCGCATATGTGCAAAAAGTTTTGTTTTAAAATTAAAGTTGTTAAAAAGAAACAAATTATTCCAATTAATCCCTGACGAAACCGAGAACGCTCGAGAAGAAATTTTACAATATTTTTTATAGGTAACTCTAAATTTTTATATGGTATCCAAAATCATTTTTTCAAGATTTGTTGTTTCTTTCACTTTTTTCCTACCGCGGACAAGTGCATACATAAACTTTTTTTATTTAAAGGCGTTGCAACGCACGCGGGTTTTTTGCTAGTTTATAAATAAGTATATATTTTATCTTTTTTGTAGTTAAGGCATTTTTTAGCCATATTAAAACGCAAATAAGGGGATCTAAACATTTTATTGTTTAAAAAACAATAAGAAATAAATAATTTTTTTTCTCAGAATATACAGTTTCATTTATGTATATAATGTATGATTTAAAGAAAAGTTTAGCGCAATTTTAACTTTTTTCGCGCCGACCTAGAAAAATTAACCGCGCATTAGTCACCTACACGAAATACGAATGATACGAAAAAAATACATTAGTACGTTTTTCATAAAATTTTATTAAAAAAACTTTTCTTTGAACATTTTTTCTGGATTCGAGAAAAGCCATGCAACGTGTGCTTTTTATTTTTTCCCTCCTTCATGGTTGGTAACTAGTTATAACTTAACGAGTTTTATTTTTCGCAAAAATTGCCGCAAAAGGAGCTAAGATACTTTTAATCTGAAGTTTAATGCCTTTTTCAGCACTATTTGAGTGGACTATAAGGAATGTGAGATTCTTAAAGGTGTCCTGGCCGCTGACGAGAATGCAACAAGTCACAATAGGCATCTGTATAAGCCTTCGGCGCCCAAACATCGTCCCTAGTCTTCCGAAATATTCATAGGGGATATTAAGCCGGTCACACGGTACAAGCTAACTCGCCGGAAGGGGTCAGGGGTGTGTGACCGGACCGACACCTATTTGGTTCACCACTTACCTAGTTATCTGTGTGAAAGCTCTTCATGCCCTCATCGTTCTGATGTCCATTCTCACAGAGATCCTAGAGAAAAATCTCCCTTCACAACCATCCTGGAAACTCAAAGGAAAAAATCTAGCACTGCATATTAAGTAAAGACGTACTCAGAGTAATTGAGTTTTAACATATATATTATTTAAACAAAAAAACTCCCAATAGTACACAATTAATATAATGCCGTAGCAACAACAATGAACAACAATGATTTAATAAGTGAAACTGTGTATGTTGGATGTAATGGGGGGCACTCACTGGATTCTAGAATAACCAAGAAAAGAAAGGTACAACGTCGTTTTGGCCAGAATGAAGCGGTAAACTCACAAACCGTGAACACTTGTAACCCGACCAAGCTAAATAGGCAAACACGTCTATTGCTATA
>CAWLCO010000023.1:0-31666 GCA_963855945.1 Thereva nobilitata | reverse complement strand
TATGTATTATGTATTATGTATTATGTATTATGTATTATGTATTATGTATTATGTATTATGTATTATGTATTATGTATTATGTATTATGTATTATGTATTATGTATTATGTATTATGTATTATGTATTATGTATTATGTATTATGTATTATGTATTATGTATTATGTATTATGTATTATGTATTATGTATTATGTATTATGTATTATGTATTATGTATTATGTATTATGTATTATGTATTATGTATTATGTATTATGTATTATGTATTATGTATTATGTATTATGTATTATGTATTATGTATTATGTATTATGTATTATGTATTATGTATTATGTATTATGTATTATGTATTATGTATTATGTATTATGTATTATGTATTATGTATTATGTATTATGTATTATGTATTATGTATTATGTATTATGTATTATGTATTATGTATTATGTATTATGTATTATGTATTATGTATTATGTATTATGTATTATGTATTATGTATTATGTATTATGTATTATGTATTATGTATTATGTATTATGTATTATGTATTATGTATTATGTATTATGTATTATGTATTATGTATTATGTATTATGTATTATGTATTATGTATTATGTATTATGTATTATGTATTATGTATTATGTATTATGTATTATGTATTATGTATTATGTATTATGTATTATGTATTATGTATTATGTATTATGTATTATGTATTATGTATTATGTATTATGTATTATGTATTATGTATTATGTATTATGTATTATGTATTATGTATTATGTATTATGTATTATGTATTATGTATTATGTATTATGTATTATGTATTATGTATTATGTATTATGTATTATGTATTATGTATTATGTATTATGTATTATGTATTATGTATTATGTATTATGTATTATGTATTATGTATTATGTATTATGTATTATGTATTATGTATTATGTATTATGTATTATGTATTATGTATTATGTATTATGTATTATGTATTATGTATTATGTATTATGTATTATGTATTATGTATTATGTATTATGTATTATGTATTATGTATTATGTATTATGTATTATGTATTATGTATTATGTATTATGTATTATGTATTATGTATTATGTATTATGTATTATGTATTATGTATTATGTATTATGTATTATGTATTATGTATTATGTATTATGTATTATGTATTATGTATTATGTATTATGTATTATGTATTATGTATTATGTATTATGTATTATGTATTATGTATTATGTATTATGTATTATGTATTATGTATTATGTATTATGTATTATGTATTATGTATTATGTATTATGTATTATGTATTATGTATTATGTATTATGTATTATGTATTATGTATTATGTATTATGTATTATGTATTATGTATTATGTATTATGTATTATGTATTATGTATTATGTATTATGTATTATGTATTATGTATTATGTATTATGTATTATGTATTATGTATTATGTATTATGTATTATGTATTATGTATTATGTATTATGTATTATGTATTATGTATTATGTATTATGTATTATGTATTATGTATTATGTATTATGTATTATGTATTATGTATTATGTATTATGTATTATGTATTATGTATTATGTATTATGTATTATGTATTATGTATTATGTATTATGTATTATGTATTATGTATTATGTATTATGTATTATGTATTATGTATTATGTATTATGTATTATGTATTATGTATTATGTATTATGTATTATGTATTATGTATTATGTATTATGTATTATGTATTATGTATTATGTATTATGTATTATGTATTATGTATTATGTATTATGTATTATGTATTATGTATTATGTATTATGTATTATGTATTATGTATTATGTATTATGTATTATGTATTATGTATTATGTATTATGTATTATGTATTATGTATTATGTATTATGTATTATGTATTATGTATTATGTATTATGTATTATGTATTATGTATTATGTATTATGTATTATGTATTATGTATTATGTATTATGTATTATGTATTATGTATTATGTATTATGTATTATGTATTATGTATTATGTATTATGTATTATGTATTATGTATTATGTATTATGTATTATGTATTATGTATTATGTATTATGTATTATGTATTATGTATTATGTATTATGTATTATGTATTATGTATTATGTATTATGTATTATGTATTATGTATTATGTATTATGTATTATGTATTATGTATTATGTATTATGTATTATGTATTATGTATTATGTATTATGTATTATGTATTATGTATTATGTATTATGTATTATGTATTATGTATTATGTATTATGTATTATGTATTATGTATTATGTATTATGTATTATGTATTATGTATTATGTATTATGTATTATGTATTATGTATTATGTATTATGTATTATGTATTATGTATTATGTATTATGTATTATGTATTATGTATTATGTATTATGTATTATGTATTATGTATTATGTATTATGTATTATGTATTATGTATTATGTATTATGTATTATGTATTATGTATTATGTATTATGTATTATGTATTATGTATTATGTATTATGTATTATGTATTATGTATTATGTATTATGTATTATGTATTATGTATTATGTATTATGTATTATGTATTATGTATTATGTATTATGTATTATGTATTATGTATTATGTATTATGTATTATGTATTATGTATTATGTATTATGTATTATGTATTATGTATTATGTATTATGTATTATGTATTATGTATTATGTATTATGTATTATGTATTATGTATTATGTATTATGTATTATGTATTATGTATTATGTATTATGTATTATGTATTATGTATTATGTATTATGTATTATGTATTATGTATTATGTATTATGTATTATGTATTATGTATTATGTATTATGTATTATGTATTATGTATTATGTATTATGTATTATGTATTATGTATTATGTATTATGTATTATGTATTATGTATTATGTATTATGTATTATGTATTATGTATTATGTATTATGTATTATGTATTATGTATTATGTATTTTTTTTTTTTTTTTTTTTTTTTTTTTTTTTTTTTTTTTTTGCGAGGGGTGGTGAGAATCTTCAAAAGACACCGCTGAGGATCCGCACTCAGACGGTAGTGTCAGATTTTTACTGACTAAACTCACCACCCCTTTCGGTGACGTTTGGTCCCGCCCGGCACCGCCGCGGGGCATTACTTCGGGCGGGCGTCACCAACTAGACGATTACGCGTCCCTCCCGTTGCGCGTGAAGCTGCCAGAGCTGCGTGGCGACAGATTAACGACCTTCCGTCTCCCTCTTCTTCGTTTTTAGGACGGTCTGGACGAAACGCGCCACCGTCAACCATTCCTGGGGGCCTCGTAGCATGATCCCAACAATTGTGTCGGGGGTCACGCTTCCGAGCCCCTCCTCCATCCCGCCTCGTTCGGCCTCCCACCTAATGCATTCAAAGAATGTATGGTGGGCGTCGTCCGAAGCGGAGTCCCCGTAAGGGCATGCGGCTTCCGCCACCTTACCCATTTTCCTCAGGTACGCACGGAAAAGACCGTGCCCTGTCAGAAATTGGGTAAGGTAGTAATCGACCTCGCCGAACTCCCGGTCTACCCAAGTGCTCAGCTGGCCGATCAGGCGGGCTGTCCACCTGCCCCTGGGATCACCCTCCCAGCGCGTTTGCCAGACCTCCATGGTGTTGGCCCTGGCAGCCCTCGCCGCCTCGCGTTTCCCCATCCTGCTCCTTTCTCGGCGGACGGACTGTCTCTCCTGGGCTAGCAGGTCGATCGGGATGACTCCGGCGACCACCAGCACTGCGGGCTCGGAGACCGTGCGGTAGGAGCACGCGACACGAAGAGCTCCCCGTCTCTGCACTGCAGCCATGCGCTTGCGGTATTTTTCATACCGCAGCGCATCGGCCCACACCTCTGCTCCGTAGAGCAAGATGGATTCGGCGGTGCGCATGAGCAGTCGTCGCATGCAGGGTCTGGGGCCATGCACGTTGGCCATGATCCTGCTAAGCGACGCCACCACCGCCGCCGCCTTGTCCGCCGCCCTCAGCACATGTACCCCGAAGGACAACTTGTTGTCAAGCGTCACTCCGAGGTACTTCACCGTCCTCGTCGACCCGATTGTCGCGTCTCCCACCCCGAAATTGCGCAGCACATTGATGCGCTTTTTCGTGAGTAACACGATCTCCGTTTTGTGAGCTGCAAGCTCGAGCCCGCAGTCGTCCATCCAGGAGGAAATTCTACGCATTGCCTGGTTGAGGCGCATCTGCGCAGCGTCGACATCTCTCGCAGTGATAATCACCGCGACGTCGTCCGCGTACCCAACCAGGAAAACACCCTCGGGCATCTCCAGGCGCAGGAGCCCGTCGTAGGAAATATTCCAAACGTCGGGGCCCAGAATGGAGCCCTGGGCGGCCCCGGATGTTACTTCCCTCCGTTGCAAGCCATCACGCGTTTCGTATTCGATGAAGCGCTCATTCAGGTAGTCCCCCAGCATCCTTTGCAGGTACTGAGGGAGTCTGAAGTCACGCTCCATCACCCTGAGCGCCCTGTCCCACCTGACCGAACCGAACGCGTTCTTCACGTCCAGTGTGGCCAGCAAACACACGTGTCGGGAGCGATGGTTTCCCCGCTCAGTCGACCTGGCAACCTCGACCACCTGCTGGACCGCATCTATTGTAGAGCGGCCCGGTCGGAAGCCGAACTGTCTGGCGGCCAGGTCACCCGCCGCCCGTACGGCCTCGTGCAGGCGGGGCCGTAACAGTCTCTCCAGTAGCTTCCCCGTCGTGTCCAGCATGCACAGGGGTCTGTAGGACGCCGCTGCGTCTGCCGGCCCCCCTCCTTTGCTGATCAGCACAAGTCGTGCGGTCTTCCAGCGAGCAGGGAAACTGCCCGCCTTCAGGCACGAGTTGTACATCTCCAGCAAAAGAGAGGGGTGACTGGAAGCTACTGCCTTCACCACTTCCGCTGGAAGGCCATCTGGACCAGGAGCCTTCCGGTTACGCATCGAACGAGCGGCCACTATCAGCTCCTCTTCACTGAAGGGGGGGGGGGTCTTCGAGGTCCGAGGGCAGTGGTAGCTCGAAAGATCGCCGCGGATGGGCGGGGAAAAGGGTACTTATGATGTCGTCCAAAGTGGCTGGAACCCTAGGGGACCCTTGAGCAAAGGCTCCCAGCCTCTTCGTGACAATCCTGTACCCCAGTCCCCACGGGTCCCGGTCCACATCCTGCATTAGGGCCCTCCAGCATCTCCGCTGGCTATCCTTGATGGCTCGCTTGAGGGATTTTCTGGCCGCTTGGAACGCTGCGGCCAAAGGAGCTGCGTAGATATCCCGAACTCTCGCCCTCTGTACCTGCCGACGGAGTCGTAGGCACGTCCTGCGGAGTTCCGCGATCTCGTCCGTCCACCAGTATGCGGGTCGGCCTCGTCGGCTCGACCCGCGTCTCGGCACTGCTTCCTCGCAAGCATCTCGGATGATTCGCATTGTCCGTGCGGTCACCCGTTCCGCTCGCTCGGATGGCGATAGATCCTCGGGGATGGCGGGCAGGGATTGCTGGCCACGCTCCAGAGCTGCGGAGAACGTCGCGGGATTTATTCCCCTAACGTTCCATCTGGGGGGGCGCGCTACACGAGCAGTGGTAGCCGGCCGCACATCATGTACCTGGAACATGATGTACTGGTGATCGCTTCCCGTGAAGTCCTCGATCACCCTCCAGTCTACCACTCGCGCTGCCAGATGTTCGTTGGCTAGGGAGATGTCCGGAATCGTCCCCCTATGGCCCGGCCTTCTGAAGGTTGGCGAGGACCCGGTGTTTAGGACAACTAGTCCTAGCCGGGACACCATGTCCATCACCCTCCTTCCACGGGAATTAGGCCGGGCCTCCCCCCATTCAATAGCTCTGGCGTTGAAGTCCCCGGCGACCACCAGGTCTCCCTGCACCATCCGAAGTTCGTCCTCCAGGCTGTCCAGCTTTTCCTGGAAGTCATCTATCCGGTCGTTTGGAGTGAGATACACGCTCACATAAACCGTGGCGTTGCATTTCACCCAGACAAAACCGCACCCGGATCCCACTCCCTCGATACAAAAGTTTCGTGGGTTTGGGATCCAGATGGCCGCAGTGCCGAGGTTGTCGGCATGCCATCCCAACCCTGCTCTTTCCCGGTACTGTTCGCTGATAAGTACCATATCAGCGCCTTTCTCGGTGCAGAGCTGGGTTAGGAGGTCATGGGCCGTCCTGCTCCTGTGGAGATTCGCCTGCAGAATGCGGGTCATCGCGAGGCCTTGACCGAAACCTCCCAAAAGGCTTTACAGCCTCTTGACCCCGCCACGTGGTTTGTGTTCCCCATGTTCCCCGCGGAACATAAGAAGCACAAGGGGTCAGCTGTGCAGCCCGCGCCCTTGTGGTCCGCCCCGCCACAGCGGTAGCACAACCTGCTCCGATCCGGTCCCTTGCAGGCTGAGCTAAGATGCCCGTATCCGAGGCAGCGGAAGCAGCGCTTCACGTCTACCCCGCGCCTCACTTGGCATCTGACGAAGCCAATTGTAACCCGCCCGCTCTCGAGGATCTTCGAGGCAGCGGCCTCCTCTAACCTGACGAAGGCCAGGCGTTGCTGCCTGGCGTTTGGCCTTGTTAGACCGACCGTGATTTCCCCCCTGTAGTCAGGGAGCGCCCCTCTCAGCGCCCCCTCTATCTCCTCCGCCGTCGTCCAGCTGTCAAAGTCTCTAACTTCCAACAGGGACCTCGGCACCAGCTCCCTTACGGTGCCCGTGCCGCCTACCGCCGTTCTCAAGGCGCTTGCCAGTGACGCCTTGTTTTCGGCGGTAGCCCGCCCCAGTTCCAGGAGAACCCCGCCGGCCCTGGTCTGCCGGACCGCTCTGACTTCCACTCCGATTTTCGTCGGCTCAACCTTCTCTCGGATAGCCTTGACGACTTCCGCGAAGGTGGAGCCTTCGGAGGGGGTCAGAAGCACCGCATCGGGCTTTTTCTTTTTCCTTCCTCCTCTGCGCCTTTTCCTCTTCCTCCGCTTGATAGCCGCGGGCTCCCGTTGGTCCTGCTCCCCGCCTGCTTTCGCCGCCTTCTCCTTCTTTTTCCGCCTTTTCCCCACAACCTCTGACCACTGGGTCTCAGTCGTGGCCTGAGCAGCAATTGTGGGCGAATCGACGGCAGCATGCTTAGCGACGGCTCGTGGCTTCTTTGAGCTCCTCTTCGCATCAGCTTTGGGGGAGCTTGTTGCCTTCCGCTTGCCGCCGCCCGGGGCTGCTGGAGGGGCCCGTTCAGGCACTTCGGCCAGTTTCGCGTTGATTTTTCTTATTGCCTTGTTGGCAGAGGCCACTCTGTCGACAAACTCCTCAAGCTTTGGTAGCCCCTGCTTGATGTCATTATTGACGTTTTTCTGCCTTTTTGTTGAAGTCACCATTTCCTTCAGCACGGCCCTTATGTCTTCGAGCCGGTCGTCGGACTCCTTTACGGCCGCCTCGAGCCGCCTCACGTGCTCCATGTATTATGTATTATGTATTATGTATTATGTATTATGTATTATGTATTATGTATTATGTATTATGTATTATGTATTATGTATTATGTATTATGTATTATGTATTATGTATTATGTATTATGTATTATGTATTATGTATTATGTATTATGTATTATGTATTATGTATTATGTATTATGTATTATGTATTATGTATTATGTATTATGTATTATGTATTATGTATTATGTATTATGTATTATGTATTATGTATTATGTATTATGTATTATGTATTATGTATTATGTATTATGTATTATGTATTATGTATTATGTATTATGTATTATGTATTATGTATTATGTATTATGTATTATGTATTATGTATTATGTATTATGTATTATGTATTATGTATTATGTATTATGTATTATGTATTATGTATTATGTATTATGTATTATGTATTATGTATTATGTATTATGTATTATGTATTATGTATTATGTATTATGTATTATGTATTATGTATTATGTATTATGTATTATGTATTATGTATTATGTATTATGTATTATGTATTATGTATTATGTATTATGTATTATGTATTATGTATTATGTATTATGTATTATGTATTATGTATTATGTATTATGTATTATGTATTATGTATTATGTATTATGTATTATGTATTATGTATTATGTATTATGTATTATGTATTATGTATTATGTATTATGTATTATGTATTATGTATTATGTATTATGTATTATGTATTATGTATTATGTATTATGTATTATGTATTATGTATTATGTATTATGTATTATGTATTATGTATTATGTATTATGTATTATGTATTATGTATTATGTATTATGTATTATGTATTATGTATTATGTATTATGTATTATGTATTATGTATTATGTATTATGTATTATGTATTATGTATTATGTATTATGTATTATGTATTATGTATTATGTATTATGTATTATGTATTATGTATTATGTATTATGTATTATGTATTATGTATTATGTATTATGTATTATGTATTATGTATTATGTATTATGTATTATGTATTATGTATTATGTATTATGTATTATGTATTATGTATTATGTATTATGTATTATGTATTATGTATTATGTATTATGTATTATGTATTATGTATTATGTATTATGTATTATGTATTATGTATTATGTATTATGTATTATGTATTATGTATTATGTATTATGTATTATGTATTATGTATTATGTATTATGTATTATGTATTATGTATTATGTATTATGTATTATGTATTATGTATTATGTATTATGTATTATGTATTATGTATTATGTATTATGTATTATGTATTATGTATTATGTATTATGTATTATGTATTATGTATTATGTATTATGTATTATGTATTATGTATTATGTATTATGTATTATGTATTATGTATTATGTATTATGTATTATGTATTATGTATTATGTATTATGTATTATGTATTATGTATTATGTATTATGTATTATGTATTATGTATTATGTATTATGTATTATGTATTATGTATTATGTATTATGTATTATGTATTATGTATTATGTATTATGTATTATGTATTATGTATTATGTATTATGTATTATGTATTATGTATTATGTATTATGTATTATGTATTATGTATTATGTATTATGTATTATGTATTATGTATTATGTATTATGTATTATGTATTATGTATTATGTATTATGTATTATGTATTATGTATTATGTATTATGTATTATGTATTATGTATTATGTATTATGTATTATGTATTATGTATTATGTATTATGTATTATGTATTATGTATTATGTATTATGTATTATGTATTATGTATTATGTATTATGTATTATGTATTATGTATTATGTATTATGTATTATGTATTATGTATTATGTATTATGTATTATGTATTATGTATTATGTATTATGTATTATGTATTATGTATTATGTATTATGTATTATGTATTATGTATTATGTATTATGTATTATGTATTATGTATTATGTATTATGTATTATGTATTATGTATTATGTATTATGTATTATGTATTATGTATTATGTATTATGTATTATGTATTATGTATTATGTATTATGTATTATGTATTATGTATTATGTATTATGTATTATGTATTATGTATTATGTATTATGTATTATGTATTATGTATTATGTATTATGTATTATGTATTATGTATTATGTATTATGTATTATGTATTATGTATTATGTATTATGTATTATGTATTATGTATTATGTATTATGTATTATGTATTATGTATTATGTATTATGTATTATGTATTATGTATTATGTATTATGTATTATGTATTATGTATTATGTATTATGTATTATGTATTATGTATTATGTATTATGTATTATGTATTATGTATTATGTATTATGTATTATGTATTATGTATTATGTATTATGTATTATGTATTATGTATTATGTATTATGTATTATGTATTATGTATTATGTATTATGTATTATGTATTATGTATTATGTATTATGTATTATGTATTATGTATTATGTATTATGTATTATGTATTATGTATTATGTATTATGTATTATGTATTATGTATTATGTATTATGTATTATGTATTATGTATTATGTATTATGTATTATGTATTATGTATTATGTATTATGTATTATGTATTATGTATTATGTATTATGTATTATGTATTATGTATTATGTATTATGTATTATGTATTATGTATTATGTATTATGTATTATGTATTATGTATTATGTATTATGTATTATGTATTATGTATTATGTATTATGTATTATGTATTATGTATTATGTATTATGTATTATGTATTATGTATTATGTATTATGTATTATGTATTATGTATTATGTATTATGTATTATGTATTATGTATTATGTATTATGTATTATGTATTATGTATTATGTATTATGTATTATGTATTATGTATTATGTATTATGTATTATGTATTATGTATTATGTATTATGTATTATGTATTATGTATTATGTATTATGTATTATGTATTATGTATTATGTATTATGTATTATGTATTATGTATTATGTATTATGTATTATGTATTATGTATTATGTATTATGTATTATGTATTATGTATTATGTATTATGTATTATGTATTATGTATTATGTATTATGTATTATGTATTATGTATTATGTATTATGTATTATGTATTATGTATTATGTATTATGTATTATGTATTATGTATTATGTATTATGTATTATGTATTATGTATTATGTATTATGTATTATGTATTATGTATTATGTATTATGTATTATGTATTATGTATTATGTATTATGTATTATGTATTATGTATTATGTATTATGTATTATGTATTATGTATTATGTATTATGTATTATGTATTATGTATTATGTATTATGTATTATGTATTATGTATTATGTATTATGTATTATGTATTATGTATTATGTATTATGTATTATGTATTATGTATTATGTATTATGTATTATGTATTATGTATTATGTATTATGTATTATGTATTATGTATTATGTATTATGTATTATGTATTATGTATTATGTATTATGTATTATGTATTATGTATTATGTATTATGTATTATGTATTATGTATTATGTATTATGTATTATGTATTATGTATTATGTATTATGTATTATGTATTATGTATTATGTATTATGTATTATGTATTATGTATTATGTATTATGTATTATGTATTATGTATTATGTATTATGTATTATGTATTATGTATTATGTATTATGTATTATGTATTATGTATTATGTATTATGTATTATGTATTATGTATTATGTATTATGTATTATGTATTATGTATTATGTATTATGTATTATGTATTATGTATTATGTATTATGTATTATGTATTATGTATTATGTATTATGTATTATGTATTATGTATTATGTATTATGTATTATGTATTATGTATTATGTATTATGTATTATGTATTATGTATTATGTATTATGTATTATGTATTATGTATTATGTATTATGTATTATGTATTATGTATTATGTATTATGTATTATGTATTATGTATTATGTATTATGTATTATGTATTATGTATTATGTATTATGTATTATGTATTATGTATTATGTATTATGTATTATGTATTATGTATTATGTATTATGTATTATGTATTATGTATTATGTATTATGTATTATGTATTATGTATTATGTATTATGTATTATGTATTATGTATTATGTATTATGTATTATGTATTATGTATTATGTATTATGTATTATGTATTATGTATTATGTATTATGTATTATGTATTATGTATTATGTATTATGTATTATGTATTATGTATTATGTATTATGTATTATGTATTATGTATTATGTATTATGTATTATGTATTATGTATTATGTATTATGTATTATGTATTATGTATTATGTATTATGTATTATGTATTATGTATTATGTATTATGTATTATGTATTATGTATTATGTATTATGTATTATGTATTATGTATTATGTATTATGTATTATGTATTATGTATTATGTATTATGTATTATGTATTATGTATTATGTATTATGTATTATGTATTATGTATTATGTATTATGTATTATGTATTATGTATTATGTATTATGTATTATGTATTATGTATTATGTATTATGTATTATGTATTATGTATTATGTATTATGTATTATGTATTATGTATTATGTATTATGTATTATGTATTATGTATTATGTATTATGTATTATGTATTATGTATTATGTATTATGTATTATGTATTATGTATTATGTATTATGTATTATGTATTATGTATTATGTATTATGTATTATGTATTATGTATTATGTATTATGTATTATGTATTATGTATTATGTATTATGTATTATGTATTATGTATTATGTATTATGTATTATGTATTATGTATTATGTATTATGTATTATGTATTATGTATTATGTATTATGTATTATGTATTATGTATTATGTATTATGTATTATGTATTATGTATTATGTATTATGTATTATGTATTATGTATTATGTATTATGTATTATGTATTATGTATTATGTATTATGTATTATGTATTATGTATTATGTATTATGTATTATGTATTATGTATTATGTATTATGTATTATGTATTATGTATTATGTATTATGTATTATGTATTATGTATTATGTATTATGTATTATGTATTATGTATTATGTATTATGTATTATGTATTATGTATTATGTATTATGTATTATGTATTATGTATTATGTATTATGTATTATGTATTATGTATTATGTATTATGTATTATGTATTATGTATTATGTATTATGTATTATGTATTATGTATTATGTATTATGTATTATGTATTATGTATTATGTATTATGTATTATGTATTATGTATTATGTATTATGTATTATGTATTATGTATTATGTATTATGTATTATGTATTATGTATTATGTATTATGTATTATGTATTATGTATTATGTATTATGTATTATGTATTATGTATTATGTATTATGTATTATGTATTATGTATTATGTATTATGTATTATGTATTATGTATTATGTATTATGTATTATGTATTATGTATTATGTATTATGTATTATGTATTATGTATTATGTATTATGTATTATGTATTATGTATTATGTATTATGTATTATGTATTATGTATTATGTATTATGTATTATGTATTATGTATTATGTATTATGTATTATGTATTATGTATTATGTATTATGTATTATGTATTATGTATTATGTATTATGTATTATGTATTATGTATTATGTATTATGTATTATGTATTATGTATTATGTATTATGTATTATGTATTATGTATTATGTATTATGTATTATGTATTATGTATTATGTATTATGTATTATGTATTATGTATTATGTATTATGTATTATGTATTATGTATTATGTATTATGTATTATGTATTATGTATTATGTATTATGTATTATGTATTATGTATTATGTATTATGTATTATGTATTATGTATTATGTATTATGTATTATGTATTATGTATTATGTATTATGTATTATGTATTATGTATTATGTATTATGTATTATGTATTATGTATTATGTATTATGTATTATGTATTATGTATTATGTATTATGTATTATGTATTATGTATTATGTATTATGTATTATGTATTATGTATTATGTATTATGTATTATGTATTATGTATTATGTATTATGTATTATGTATTATGTATTATGTATTATGTATTATGTATTATGTATTATGTATTATGTATTATGTATTATGTATTATGTATTATGTATTATGTATTATGTATTATGTATTATGTATTATGTATTATGTATTATGTATTATGTATTATGTATTATGTATTATGTATTATGTATTATGTATTATGTATTATGTATTATGTATTATGTATTATGTATTATGTATTATGTATTATGTATTATGTATTATGTATTATGTATTATGTATTATGTATTATGTATTATGTATTATGTATTATGTATTATGTATTATGTATTATGTATTATGTATTATGTATTATGTATTATGTATTATGTATTATGTATTATGTATTATGTATTATGTATTATGTATTATGTATTATGTATTATGTATTATGTATTATGTATTATGTATTATGTATTATGTATTATGTATTATGTATTATGTATTATGTATTATGTATTATGTATTATGTATTATGTATTATGTATTATGTATTATGTATTATGTATTATGTATTATGTATTATGTATTATGTATTATGTATTATGTATTATGTATTATGTATTATGTATTATGTATTATGTATTATGTATTATGTATTATGTATTATGTATTATGTATTATGTATTATGTATTATGTATTATGTATTATGTATTATGTATTATGTATTATGTATTATGTATTATGTATTATGTATTATGTATTATGTATTATGTATTATGTATTATGTATTATGTATTATGTATTATGTATTATGTATTATGTATTATGTATTATGTATTATGTATTATGTATTATGTATTATGTATTATGTATTATGTATTATGTATTATGTATTATGTATTATGTATTATGTATTATGTATTATGTATTATGTATTATGTATTATGTATTATGTATTATGTATTATGTATTATGTATTATGTATTATGTATTATGTATTATGTATTATGTATTATGTATTATGTATTATGTATTATGTATTATGTATTATGTATTATGTATTATGTATTATGTATTATGTATTATGTATTATGTATTATGTATTATGTATTATGTATTATGTATTATGTATTATGTATTATGTATTATGTATTATGTATTATGTATTATGTATTATGTATTATGTATTATGTATTATGTATTATGTATTATGTATTATGTATTATGTATTATGTATTATGTATTCATCTAATGTTCTAGGGTACCCTTTTCATATCTACTTGCACTATAGGCTATTAAAATTCTTTCATGATATACTGCACCGGCGCAAACCTTCTTACCTCTCTGAATTTATACAGTTGTGCCAATCACCTAGAAACCTCAATGTTTTAATCCCGCGTTTTCGACTTTTATCAGGACAACGTTCTTACTTTGTTTACGTCGCTCAACTTTGGAATTCTCTTCCTACTAATATACAAATGACGGAATCGAGCAGCGTTTTCAAAAGGAGTCTCATTAAGTATTTAGCCAACAGGATAGCAAATTAGAATTCGAACATCACTTAGTTTCATTTAATTTTAATTTAATTTTATTCTAGTTCTACTTGTTTTGTTTAATAACTACCATAATTTTTTAGATTCTGTTTTTGTTCCCTTTTCCCTCATTATTAATGTAATTTTTAGTGTAAGCTCAATTTATATATCGTTTTCTTATGTACTATTATAAGACTAACGTCTTGTGTACTGTCAAACAAATAAATAAATAAATAAATAAATAAATATTATGTATTATGTATTATGTATTATGTATTATGTATTATGTATTATGTATTATGTATTATGTATTATGTATTATGTATTATGTATTATGTATTATGTATTATGTATTATGTATTATGTATTATGTATTATGTATTATGTATTATGTATTATGTATTATGTATTATGTATTATGTATTATGTATTATGTATTATGTATTATGTATTATGTATTATGTATTATGTATTATGTATTATGTATTATGTATTATGTATTATGTATTATGTATTATGTATTATGTATTATGTATTATGTATTATGTATTATGTATTATGTATTATGTATTATGTATTATGTATTATGTATTATGTATTATGTATTATGTATTATGTATTATGTATTATGTATTATGTATTATGTATTATGTATTATGTATTATGTATTATGTATTATGTATTATGTATTATGTATTATGTATTATGTATTATGTATTATGTATTATGTATTATGTATTATGTATTATGTATTATGTATTATGTATTATGTATTATGTATTATGTATTATGTATTATGTATTATGTATTATGTATTATGTATTATGTATTATGTATTATGTATTATGTATTATGTATTATGTATTATGTATTATGTATTATGTATTATGTATTATGTATTATGTATTATGTATTATGTATTATGTATTATGTATTATGTATTATGTATTATGTATTATGTATTATGTATTATGTATTATGTATTATGTATTATGTATTATGTATTATGTATTATGTATTATGTATTATGTATTATGTATTATGTATTATGTATTATGTATTATGTATTATGTATTATGTATTATGTATTATGTATTATGTATTATGTATTATGTATTATGTATTATGTATTATGTATTATGTATTATGTATTATGTATTATGTATTATGTATTATGTATTATGTATTATGTATTATGTATTATGTATTATGTATTATGTATTATGTATTATGTATTATGTATTATGTATTATGTATTATGTATTATGTATTATGTATTATGTATTATGTATTATGTATTATGTATTATGTATTATGTATTATGTATTATGTATTATGTATTATGTATTATGTATTATGTATTATGTATTATGTATTATGTATTATGTATTATGTATTATGTATTATGTATTATGTATTATGTATTATGTATTATGTATTATGTATTATGTATTATGTATTATGTATTATGTATTATGTATTATGTATTATGTATTATGTATTATGTATTATGTATTATGTATTATGTATTATGTATTATGTATTATGTATTATGTATTATGTATTATGTATTATGTATTATGTATTATGTATTATGTATTATGTATTATGTATTATGTATTATGTATTATGTATTATGTATTATGTATTATGTATTATGTATTATGTATTATGTATTATGTATTATGTATTATGTATTATGTATTATGTATTATGTATTATGTATTATGTATTATGTATTATGTATTATGTATTATGTATTATGTATTATGTATTATGTATTATGTATTATGTATTATGTATTATGTATTATGTATTATGTATTATGTATTATGTATTATGTATTATGTATTATGTATTATGTATTATGTATTATGTATTATGTATTATGTATTATGTATTATGTATTATGTATTATGTATTATGTATTATGTATTATGTATTATGTATTATGTATTATGTATTATGTATTATGTATTATGTATTATGTATTATGTATTATGTATTATGTATTATGTATTATGTATTATGTATTATGTATTATGTATTATGTATTATGTATTATGTATTATGTATTATGTATTATGTATTATGTATTATGTATTATGTATTATGTATTATGTATTATGTATTATGTATTATGTATTATGTATTATGTATTATGTATTATGTATTATGTATTATGTATTATGTATTATGTATTATGTATTATGTATTATGTATTATGTATTATGTATTATGTATTATGTATTATGTATTATGTATTATGTATTATGTATTATGTATTATGTATTATGTATTATGTATTATGTATTATGTATTATGTATTATGTATTATGTATTATGTATTATGTATTATGTATTATGTATTATGTATTATGTATTATGTATTATGTATTATGTATTATGTATTATGTATTATGTATTATGTATTATGTATTATGTATTATGTATTATGTATTATGTATTATGTATTATGTATTATGTATTATGTATTATGTATTATGTATTATGTATTATGTATTATGTATTATGTATTATGTATTATGTATTATGTATTATGTATTATGTATTATGTATTATGTATTATGTATTATGTATTATGTATTATGTATTATGTATTATGTATTATGTATTATGTATTATGTATTATGTATTATGTATTATGTATTATGTATTATGTATTATGTATTATGTATTATGTATTATGTATTATGTATTATGTATTATGTATTATGTATTATGTATTATGTATTATGTATTATGTATTATGTATTATGTATTATGTATTATGTATTATGTATTATGTATTATGTATTATGTATTATGTATTATGTATTATGTATTATGTATTATGTATTATGTATTATGTATTATGTATTATGTATTATGTATTATGTATTATGTATTATGTATTATGTATTATGTATTATGTATTATGTATTATGTATTATGTATTATGTATTATGTATTATGTATTATGTATTATGTATTATGTATTATGTATTATGTATTATGTATTATGTATTATGTATTATGTATTATGTATTATGTATTATGTATTATGTATTATGTATTATGTATTATGTATTATGTATTATGTATTATGTATTATGTATTATGTATTATGTATTATGTATTATGTATTATGTATTATGTATTATGTATTATGTATTATGTATTATGTATTATGTATTATGTATTATGTATTATGTATTATGTATTATGTATTATGTATTATGTATTATGTATTATGTATTATGTATTATGTATTATGTATTATGTATTATGTATTATGTATTATGTATTATGTATTATGTATTATGTATTATGTATTATGTATTATGTATTATGTATTATGTATTATGTATTATGTATTATGTATTATGTATTATGTATTATGTATTATGTATTATGTATTATGTATTATGTATTATGTATTATGTATTATGTATTATGTATTATGTATTATGTATTATGTATTATGTATTATGTATTATGTATTATGTATTATGTATTATGTATTATGTATTATGTATTATGTATTATGTATTATGTATTATGTATTATGTATTATGTATTATGTATTATGTATTATGTATTATGTATTATGTATTATGTATTATGTATTATGTATTATGTATTATGTATTATGTATTATGTATTATGTATTATGTATTATGTATTATGTATTATGTATTATGTATTATGTATTATGTATTATGTATTATGTATTATGTATTATGTATTATGTATTATGTATTATGTATTATGTATTATGTATTATGTATTATGTATTATGTATTATGTATTATGTATTATGTATTATGTATTATGTATTATGTATTATGTATTATGTATTATGTATTATGTATTATGTATTATGTATTATGTATTATGTATTATGTATTATGTATTATGTATTATGTATTATGTATTATGTATTATGTATTATGTATTATGTATTATGTATTATGTATTATGTATTATGTATTATGTATTATGTATTATGTATTATGTATTATGTATTATGTATTATGTATTATGTATTATGTATTATGTATTATGTATTATGTATTATGTATTATGTATTATGTATTATGTATTATGTATTATGTATTATGTATTATGTATTATGTATTATGTATTATGTATTATGTATTATGTATTATGTATTATGTATTATGTATTATGTATTATGTATTATGTATTATGTATTATGTATTATGTATTATGTATTATGTATTATGTATTATGTATTATGTATTATGTATTATGTATTATGTATTATGTATTATGTATTATGTATTATGTATTATGTATTATGTATTATGTATTATGTATTATGTATTATGTATTATGTATTATGTATTATGTATTATGTATTATGTATTATGTATTATGTATTATGTATTATGTATTATGTATTATGTATTATGTATTATGTATTATGTATTATGTATTATGTATTATGTATTATGTATTATGTATTATGTATTATGTATTATGTATTATGTATTATGTATTATGTATTATGTATTATGTATTATGTATTATGTATTATGTATTATGTATTATGTATTATGTATTATGTATTATGTATTATGTATTATGTATTATGTATTATGTATTATGTATTATGTATTATGTATTATGTATTATGTATTATGTATTATGTATTATGTATTATGTATTATGTATTATGTATTATGTATTATGTATTATGTATTATGTATTATGTATTATGTATTATGTATTATGTATTATGTATTATGTATTATGTATTATGTATTATGTATTATGTATTATGTATTATGTATTATGTATTATGTATTATGTATTATGTATTATGTATTATGTATTATGTATTATGTATTATGTATTATGTATTATGTATTATGTATTATGTATTATGTATTATGTATTATGTATTATGTATTATGTATTATGTATTATGTATTATGTATTATGTATTATGTATTATGTATTATGTATTATGTATTATGTATTATGTATTATGTATTATGTATTATGTATTATGTATTATGTATTATGTATTATGTATTATGTATTATGTATTATGTATTATGTATTATGTATTATGTATTATGTATTATGTATTATGTATTATGTATTATGTATTATGTATTATGTATTATGTATTATGTATTATGTATTATGTATTATGTATTATGTATTATGTATTATGTATTATGTATTATGTATTATGTATTATGTATTATGTATTATGTATTATGTATTATGTATTATGTATTATGTATTATGTATTATGTATTATGTATTATGTATTATGTATTATGTATTATGTATTATGTATTATGTATTATGTATTATGTATTATGTATTATGTATTATGTATTATGTATTATGTATTATGTATTATGTATTATGTATTATGTATTATGTATTATGTATTATGTATTATGTATTATGTATTATGTATTATGTATTATGTATTATGTATTATGTATTATGTATTATGTATTATGTATTATGTATTATGTATTATGTATTATGTATTATGTATTATGTATTATGTATTATGTATTATGTATTATGTATTATGTATTATGTATTATGTATTATGTATTATGTATTATGTATTATGTATTATGTATTATGTATTATGTATTATGTATTATGTATTATGTATTATGTATTATGTATTATGTATTATGTATTATGTATTATGTATTATGTATTATGTATTATGTATTATGTATTATGTATTATGTATTATGTATTATGTATGTATGTATTATGTATTATGTATTATGTATTATGTATTATGTATGTATTATGTAAGTTAACCGCGACACCGAGTGGACGTGCAGCCGCGAGTCTCTTATAAATTCAACCGCCCTTACCCGTCATTAGTGTAAAAAAAATAAAAAAATAAAAAAAATAATCAAAAGAAATATTCTCTAAGTAAGTGCTTTAAAGTGAAAGTGCTAATTCGACTATTTCGCTATAAATTTGGAACTTTTCCCGTGTTTTGTCATAATTATTTCAAATTAATTGGACTTCGCACTCGTCCATTGTGCAACGATTACAAAATGTATAAGTGTAAATATAACAATTGCCCCGCGGAAAATTTCTCGTTCGCTGACGAAATTGAATGGCTAGCGTGCAATGGAATATGCGATAACTTATTCCACGCGTCATGCATCGGGCTATCCCGCACTGCTATCAAAAGCCTAAAAGAGTATCGGAAAGTGTTTAAATTTTTCTGTGTAGACTGTAAGTCTTTGGACTTATCACACATACTGCTAGCAATTAAGTCTAACAACGACAATTTAATGTCACTAACCGAAACCGTCAACGATATGAACGCCCGCAGCGATAAGACACTCAACATTGTAAAGAGCTCACATCAACGGCTTGAAAGCATTGATGAGCTTTCTTCTGCAATTGAACGCATCGAGTCGAATTATGACACCAGCTGTAATAACTTGGAAATGAGAAAATGCCGACTTGATACTACAAACAAAGATGATAGCAAAACGATTGACGATTTTTCAAAATTAATTAAATTTGAACTGAGTACGATCAATTCAAGTATAAAAAAAATAAAGGTAAATTTGGAAAATAATGCTTGCCCTGAATACAACAACATCCAGGAACACACTATTTTGCTCTCCAAAATCAGCGATTTCCTCGAGAAGCTTTCCCCCCTTGAGCACAAAATCTCTGAACTTAAAATGGATTTAAAGACTCAACTGGACCATATGGAGTCTGAATTATACATCCTGAGATCATCGCTGGAAAATAGTGAAGCAGAGCTTCCGACGCCCAAAGTAGCGGCACCCACAAATGCTGGTAATGAGCGGAGAAAGTCTCTCTTTGAAGAATTGGAAATCCATCGCAAAACAACAGCTGGGGAGAATTTCACCTTAGGTCGTCCCAACTTAACAGAGAACCTTCTCAACCAGACAGTATCATTCTCGCCAAGCCCATCCTTCTATCTGCCACCGATGCACATACCAGAACCTACTATTGAGAAATTCGGAACAACTTGGACAACAGCCGAATGGGATGCAAGATTGCAAAGAATTAGCGCATATATCAAGGTGAACAAAAAGAAAAAGACCAGTAAGGATGTAGCTCGAAACAAAAGAAGGACGGTCATCACAGAGGCTCCAAACGAAGAACCAAGCACCTTGCCAGTTGATGTGTCAACATATCACCTCAAAGGTGCACCAGCGCAAGCAGATCCATCTTGGGTGCAGAACTTTTTTAAAAAGAATTTCTCCGTAAATCTGATCAATTGTGAACCCGTTCTACCTCGAAAAATCAAGGTTCTGAAATACAAAAACTTTAAGCTGGTTATGCCGTCAAAATATGAATGGCTGTTTTTAAACTCCACATCAGACTTATTCAGGTGGAATAATCTCACGTTATGCGTCTGGAAGGATAGGTTAAGTAAAACTAAAAGTATTAATAATAGGCTAAGTAAAAAACCTAGCAATAACATTAGAACTAACACTATCCCATCCTCAGCTCTTGGCACACGAGCTTCATATTCTGCTAATCATATCCCTAATAAAAATAACTATCGAGCCACCACAAACTACACCCCAACTTCATCCTCTACTGTCCCGCCATCTTCTTACAATAATCGAAACCCTAAAACTAATCCTACTACTAACTATAACACTAACAGCGCCACTACTTCACCCAGCACATCCTCCAACGTCCTAACACCAGGAAATAACAATAATCCTCATACTAATTACCCTAATTTCTCACGCAGCCACATTGTCGTCGGCGGCCGTTCCTTCGCCGATCTCAGTGAGGCCCCTACAAGCAGTCGTTCTCCACCAATCCCGCCGCCTACCGTCGGTATAAACACATCAATACCGGCTGTTTCTTCTGAGACTTCTGAGAGCCGAATGAACAACCACATAATCAAACGACCTTTCTTAAATCCATTACAGCCTCCAGTTGTAAAGAATACCTTAATATCGGCAGATTCATCTGAGAGTCGATATTTACTTTCGCGGCTCAGAGAAAGACAGATCTTCGACAATGTTAGACTTTTCCTTGCTTACATGCATAGCAGACCGGACTCTACTTGTATAAACGGTAAAACCAGGACCAGTCTTATTATCTCTATCCAACAGGAAGGTCTACCTATTGATCGGGATACTCTTCTCGCGCTCTATATGAAGTATCATGAGCATTACCAAATTCCCGCCGAGCAAGTAAGTAAGGACCTCTCCACCTACGCTTCTCATATCAGATCCATGCATGTGTCGCAGCTCCAAAAAAGCCGGGATGAAAGGAATAGATACTATCGCCCATAACTAGCCTCTTCCGTCGCATCCTTTCCCCTTTCGACCCATAACCAGACACCCAACTTTCTTGAAACCATTAGACTTTTTTACCACAATTGCAGTGGTATGAGAGGAAAAGTAAGAAACCTTTTCATTGACGCGAAATCATGCCCTTTCAATATTCTCGTGATCACTGAAACGTGGTTAAATAATTCATTTCTAAATGAGGAGATCTTAGATAACAACTGGACTATCTATCGTTGCGATAGAGATTATCACTCTAGCGGGCACTCGAGAGGTGGCGGTGTCCTAATAGCCGTCAAAGATCCTCTGAACAGTGTATTGATCACCACGAATCAATCACAATTCGAAAATATTTTTATTCGTGTCAAATCTGGCAATAAAAACATAGTTATGGGCGCTGTTTACATACCCCCTAATTCTGACGAATCAAAGTATGATGATTTTATAAATACACTTAATGAAGTTCTCCTGTCCCTTGACTGCCACAAAAATGACGAGGTGCTCATAATGGGTGATTTCAATCGTCCTAACATATCTTTTACTCTCGACGACGATAATAATCTCCTCCCCATTAATATCACGCACGCTATTGACATGAAGCTCATTGATAATTTCTACGCCAATGATCTGCAGCAAGTGATAAGGCAACCGAACACTAGTGGAAACTGGTTAGACCTGGTCTTCACTAATCTATATGACGAGGTGAACGTCTGTCCCGCCAGTGATGAGGAGAACCTTTTCTCTAACACGCTTCACCATTCCGCGTGGATAATAGAACTCAACTCCACCATCACCCCGCATCGTGCGTCTCACAACAATACAATTGTTTATGATTTCAAAAACGCAGACTATAATAGTATTTGCTCTGAATTATCCCAAATTGACTGGAGGTATAGGTTATCGGGTGATAATCTTGACCTGTTAGTATCATGCTTCTACAACATTATTCTCAGCTCCATCGATAAGCACGTACCCAAGATTAAAAAAAGGGATAAATTGTCGGAGCCATGGTTGGACAAAAATACTAGATCTCTGCGAAATCAAAGAAACAAATTGTACCGCACGATTAAAAGACAAACGGATGTTAACGATGAATTAAGATCTGAATACTCCAGATTAGCATCGGAATTCACTTTTAGGTCACGTGAGGCCTACTGCACGTACATAAATAAAGTCGGCGAAAATATCTTAAAAGACCCTAAAAAATTCTTCGACTTCGTTAACACAAAGCGAAAGACTTCAGGGTATCCGGCAACAATGACGAATGGGAGAGCTTCCTCCTCGTGCCCCCAAGATATATGTAACATGTTTGCTGTGAGATTTAGTGAAGTCTTCGCTCCCAAATCTAACACAATGTACACCGACCTTACTTGTAATGAATCGTCAACAATCATTAATAACTTATCTCTGTCAAGTGACGAAATAAGAGCAGGTTTAAACAATCTCGATATCACTAAAGGTTACGGCCCCGACAATCTGCCTGCAAGCTTCCTGCAGCGCTGTTCAAATGAATTAATATTTCCTCTTCGTCTTATTTTTAACAAATCGCTATCTTTGGGAAGTTTTCCTGAACTCTGGAAGAAATCCTACCTAACACCAATTCATAAATCATGCGACAAGCATTTAGTGGATAATTATAGGGGCATCGCGATCCTATCAGTAATTCCTAAACTTTTCGAAAAACTTGTCCATGACAGGATTGCGCCTCTTATAGATCCTCACATTAACGAGCAACAACACGGTTTCAGAAAGGGGCGCTCAACCACCTCAAATCTAATGATTCTTATATCTGATCTTTTATGTGGCATGGAGAACGGCCATCAAATTGACGCTATCTACACGGACTTTAGCAAGGCCTTTGATCGCGTGGACCACCATATTTTGACTACTAAATTATTCAAATTTGGTATTACCGGCCAAGCCCTGGAATGGATAAAATCATATCTTAGCGGTAGAACTCAGGTTGTAAGATTTCAAGGATTTTTATCCAAAGAAATCGAAGTTACTTCCGGTGTCCCCCAGGGAAGTCATCTTGGTCCGCTCTTGTTCAACATCTTTATTTCCGATTTGTCCCACAAATTAAACAACATACCTCATCTTTTTTATGCAGACGACCTGAAAATATATAGCATCATAAGGTCCGACTCCGACGTATCATTCCTTCAGTCGAAACTTAATGCGTTGCAAGACTGGTGCAACACTAATAAGTTGCAACTTAATACTAGCAAATGCCACGCAATAACCTTCACCCGGAAAAAAAGCGTGCAACTGCAGCAATACTATATTGACCATAAGTTATTAAACCGTGTTGATCAGATCGTAGACCTAGGAGTTGTTTTAGACAATAAGCTAAACTTTAACCTACACTACGATAGTATTACTGCCAAAGCTAATAAACTCCTTGGTTTTATAAAAAGAAGGGCTAAGGAGTTTGATAACATCTGGGTCACAAAAACACTCTTCTGTTCACTAGTCCGCCCAATCCTAGAATACGCATGCCCTGTCTGGGATCCCATATTTCACGTCAGTAGCAGCAGGATTGAGTCCATTCAAAAACAATTTCTCCTGTTTGCACTAAGAAATCTATATGACCCCGCTGACTATCACAACCTTCCACACTATACGGACAGGCTCAAAATTTTGGATCTTCTACCTCTGTCATGCAGGAGAAAAATGCTCATCTCTTGCCTGACCTTGGATGTTCTAAACGGCGATCTCAAGGTGAAGTTCTTATCGGACAGGATAATACTCAATGATGTAGCTCGGCGTACTAGGCACACGAAAGTGCTTAAGGAATATTCTCATCGCACCGACTACGCAAGGAACGAGCCCATTAATAGATGTTGCATGGTCTTCAATGAACATAATCTATACCTCACCCATCCCACTAACAAATTGTCCTACAAAAGAAAATTAATACCACTGTTGAAATCCCAAACTTCCGTCTTATCTGTTTAAGTTCCTTACTAAAATTAGTATAGTAGATTTGCATACATATGGCCTGACCAATTAAACTTGTACCTGACTTAGCATTATGAAATAATTAAGCTAAAATGTAAAAAGTGTACTTAGATCTAAGAGTGCCTTGTTTGGCAAATAAATAAATATTATGTATTATGTATTATGTATTATGTATTATGTATTATGTATTATGTATTATGTATTATGTATTATGTATTATGTATTATGTATTATGTATTATGTATTATGTATTATGTATTATGTATTATGTATTATATATTATGTATTATGTATTATGTATTATGTATTATGTATTATGTATTATGTATTATGTATTATGTATTATGTATTATGTATTATGTATTATGTATTATGTATTATGTATTATGTATTATGTATTATGTATTATGTATTATGTATTATGTATTATGTATTATGTATTATGTATTATGTATTATGTATTATGTATTATGTATTATGTATTATGTATTATGTATTATGTATTATGTATTATGTATTATGTATTATGTATTATGTATTATGTATTATGTATTATGTATTATGTATTATGTATTATGTATTATGTATTATGTATTATGTATTATGTATTATGTATTATGTATTATGTATTATGTATTATGTATTATGTATTATGTATTATGTATTATGTATTATGTATTATGTATTATGTATTATGTATTATGTATTATGTATTATGTATTATGTATTATGTATTATGTATTATGTATTATGTATTATGTATTATGTATTATGTATTATGTATTATGTATTATGTATTATGTATTATGTATTATGTATTATGTATTATGTATTATGTATTATGTATTATGTATTATGTATTATGTATTATGTATTATGTATTATGTATTATGTATTATGTATTATGTATTATGTATTATGTATTATGTATTATGTATTATGTATTATGTATTATGTATTATGTATTATGTATTATGTATTATGTATTATGTATTATGTATTATGTATTATGTATTATGTATTATGTATTATGTATTATGTATTATGTATTATGTATTATGTATTATGTATTATGTATTATGTATTATGTATTATGTATTATGTATTATGTATTATGTATTATGTATTATGTATTATGTATTATGTATTATGTATTATGTATTATGTATTATGTATTATGTATTATGTATTATGTATTATGTATTATGTATTATGTATTATGTATTATGTATTATGTATTATGTATTATGTATTATGTATTATGTATTATGTATTATGTATTATGTATTATGTATTATGTATTATGTATTATGTATTATGTATTATGTATTATGTATTATGTATTATGTATTATGTATTATGTATTATGTATTATGTATTATGTATTATGTATTATGTATTATGTATTATGTATTATGTATTATGTATTATGTATTATGTATTATGTATTATGTATTATGTATTATGTATTATGTATTATGTATTATGTATTATGTATTATGTATTATGTATTATGTATTATGTATTATGTATTATGTATTATGTATTATGTATTATGTATTATGTATTATGTATTATGTATTATGTATTATGTATTATGTATTATGTATTATGTATTATGTATTATGTATTATGTATTATGTATTATGTATTATGTATTATGTATTATGTATTATGTATTATGTATTATGTATTATGTATTATGTATTATGTATTATGTATTATGTATTATGTATTATGTATTATGTATTATGTATTATGTATTATGTATTATGTATTATGTATTATGTATTATGTATTATGTATTATGTATTATGTATTATGTATTATGTATTATGTATTATGTATTATGTATTATGTATTATGTATTATGTATTATGTATTATGTATTATGTATTATGTATTATGTATTATGTATTATGTATTATGTATTATGTATTATGTATTATGTATTATGTATTATGTATTATGTATTATGTATTATGTATTATGTATTATGTATTATGTATTATGTATTATGTATTATGTATTATGTATTATGTATTATGTATTATGTATTATGTATTATGTATTATGTATTATGTATTATGTATTATGTATTATGTATTATGTATTATGTATTATGTATTATGTATTATGTATTATGTATTATGTATTATGTATTATGTATTATGTATTATGTATTATGTATTATGTATTATGTATTATGTATTATGTATTATGTATTATGTATTATGTATTATGTATTATGTATTATGTATTATGTATTATGTATTATGTATTATGTATTATGTATTATGTATTATGTATTATGTATTATGTATTATGTATTATGTATTATGTATTATGTATTATGTATTATGTATTATGTATTATGTATTATGTATTATGTATTATGTATTATGTATTATGTATTATGTATTATGTATTATGTATTATGTATTATGTATTATGTATTATGTATTATGTATTATGTATTATGTATTATGTATTATGTATTATGTATTATGTATTATGTATTATGTATTATGTATTATGTATTATGTATTATGTATTATGTATTATGTATTATGTATTATGTATTATGTATTATGTATTATGTATTATGTATTATGTATTATGTATTATGTATTATGTATTATGTATTATGTATTATGTATTATGTATTATGTATTATGTATTATGTATTATGTATTATGTATTATGTATTATGTATTATGTATTATGTATTATGTATTATGTATTATGTATTATGTATTATGTATTATGTATTATGTATTATGTATTATGTATTATGTATTATGTATTATGTATTATGTATTATGTATTATGTATTATGTATTATGTATTATGTATTATGTATTATGTATTATGTATTATGTATTATGTATTATGTATTATGTATTATGTATTATGTATTATGTATTATGTATTATGTATTATGTATTATGTATTATGTATTATGTATTATGTATTATGTATTATGTATTATGATTATGTATTATGTATTATGTATTATGTATTATGTATTATGTATTATGTATTATGTATTATGTATTATGTATTATGTATTATGTATTATGTATTATGTATTATGTATTATGTATTATGTATTATGTATTATGTATTATGTATTATGTATTATGTATTATGTATTATGTATTATGTATTATGTATTATGTATTATGTATTATGTATTATGTATTATGTATTATGTATTATGTATTATGTATTATGTATTATGTATTATGTATTATGTATTATGTATTATGTATTATGTATTATGTATTATGTATTATGTATTATGTATTATGTATTATGTATTATGTATTATGTATTATGTATTATGTATTATGTATTATGTATTATGTATTATGTATTATGTATTATGTATTATGTATTATGTATTATGTATTATGTATTATGTATTATGTATTATGTATTATGTATTATGTATTATGTATTATGTATTATGTATTATGTATTATGTATTATGTATTATGTATTATGTATTATGTATTATGTATTATGTATTATGTATTATGTATTATGTATTATGTATTATGTATTATGTATTATGTATTATGTATTATGTATTATGTATTATGTATTATGTATTATGTATTATGTATTATGTATTATGTATTATGTATTATGTATTATGTATTATGTATTATGTATTATGTATTATGTATTATGTATTATGTATTATGTATTATGTATTATGTATTATGTATTATGTATTATGTATTATGTATTATGTATTATGTATTATGTATTATGTATTATGTATTATGTATTATGTATTATGTATTATGTATTATGTATTATGTATTATGTATTATGTATTATGTATTATGTATTATGTATTATGTATTATGTATTATGTATTATGTATTATGTATTATGTATTATGTATTATGTATTATGTATTATGTATTATGTATTATGTATTATGTATTATGTATTATGTATTATGTATTATGTATTATGTATTATGTATTATGTATTATGTATTATGTATTATGTATTATGTATTATGTATTATGTATTATGTATTATGTATTATGTATTATGTATTATGTATTATGTATTATGTATTATGTATTATGTATTATGTATTATGTATTATGTATTATGTATTATGTATTATGTATTATGTATTATGTATTATGTATTATGTATTATGTATTATGTATTATGTATTATGTATTATGTATTATGTATTATGTATTATGTATTATGTATTATGTATTATGTATTATGTATTATGTATTATGTATTATGTATTATGTATTATGTATTATGTATTATGTATTATGTATTATGTATTATGTATTATGTATTATGTATTATGTATTATGTATTATGTATTATGTATTATGTATTATGTATTATGTATTATGTATTATGTATTATGTATTATGTATTATGTATTATGTATTATGTATTATGTATTATGTATTATGTATTATGTATTATGTATTATGTATTATGTATTATGTATTATGTATTATGTATTATGTATTATGTATTATGTATTATGTATTATGTATTATGTATTATGTATTATGTATTATGTATTATGTATTATGTATTATGTATTATGTATTATGTATTATGTATTATGTATTATGTATTATGTATTATGTATTATGTATTATGTATTATGTATTATGTATTATGTATTATGTATTATGTATTATGTATTATGTATTATGTATTATGTATTATGTATTATGTATTATGTATTATGTATTATGTATTATGTATTATGTATTATGTATTATGTATTATGTATTATGTATTATGTATTATGTATTATGTATTATGTATTATGTATTATGTATTATGTATTATGTATTATGTATTATGTATTATGTATTATGTATTATGTATTATGTATTATGTATTATGTATTATGTATTATGTATTATGTATTATGTATTATGTATTATGTATTATGTATTATGTATTATGTATTATGTATTATGTATTATGTATTATGTATTATGTATTATGTATTATGTATTATGTATTATGTATTATGTATTATGTATTATGTATTATGTATTATGTATTATGTATTATGTATTATGTATTAT
>CAWLCO010000022.1:0-45308 GCA_963855945.1 Thereva nobilitata | reverse complement strand
ATAGTCAGTTGTAAATATATAGTTGTTGAATAAAGCTGAAACATTATAATCGTGTTTTACTAAAAGACACAAAACATTTTTACAACAATCATCAGAAGTGGGATTTGGCCCTAAGACACGTCGCAGGTCAAGACAGAAGAAAATTTAGATGAGAAAAATTGATGAAATAGACCAGAAATTTAAATTAAAGAAAAACTAAAGCGGAAAAAAATGTCTGCAAGACAAATCGAACAGGAAAGTGAGCGATTTTATTAAAGGGTTGTCAATTGCAGAAAATTCGGCAGGAATTATTAACCAGGAATGTTAATATTAGTCCTAGTCGGTATAAAACCAGAACAAAGCTGGTGGAAATATTAAAAGGAATGTTGGCCAAGGAAAAATTAACGGATAAGGTGGCAACAGCAAGATTTCGTGAAACAGTCAGTGTACCTACTACATCAAGAGTAGAGGAAAATGAGGACTTAATTGAAGGTGATCAAGCAGACGTTATTACTGGTGTCCCATCAGCAAGAAGAGATGAAGAACTTATGGAAAGGGAACTTGAAGTTACGAGAAGGGAAAAATATATATTAGAACGTGAGAATGAGCTCCTCCGCAAAGAGATTCAGCTTCTAAGTCTTGGACATAAGGAAATTATGCCCGAAGCAAATCAGGCAGGATCTCAACAATTTAAGATTCATATTGGACATATTGAGTCATGGTACGAACATGTTATGGAAATCATGAGAACATATGATGTGGATGAATCTGTCATGAAGACTCTTGTAATTTCTAAATTAAAAGGGAGAGCCATGGCTTTTTACTATTCAAAGCCAATACATGTTTCTTTTACTCTTCCGGATATATTGAATGCACTCAAAAAAATGTTCAAAAGTATTGAAAGCAGAATGAATTTGCGGAAGAAGTTTGAGGCACGAATTTGGAGGAGCAATGAACTTTTCAATAACTATTACCATGATAAAGTTATTTTGGCCAATGTATTAGGAATGGCAGAAGATGAAGTACTAGAGTACGTCATCGATGGTATGATGGATCCAGTTTTACAAGCTCAAGCCAAAATTCAGAGATTTAATAAACTAGAGGATTTATTTGAAGCTTTTGGAAGGTTATGTAAATACAACACATCCACCCCAACTTCAGCAAAAATTACATCAATAAAAAGGAGCAACCCGCTAGATAAGGTAAGGTACGCTAAACAAGCTGAAGATGTTAGCGAATTTAGACAACCAGATATTGGGCAACCACCATTACGGTGTTTCAACTGTAACGCAACTGGGCACTTCAAAAAAGACTGCAAGAAACCCCCACGTGAAAGAGGATCGTGTTTTGTATGCGGACGTTTCGGACACCCTTCATCAGTCTGCCCTGAATCCAAAAAGAGTGTTAACTTTATGCAAGATGATGACGTCCCTGGAGCTTTTAGAGAAGTATACATTAGGTAGAATTTAGGTAATTTAGATTTTAATGAAAAGTTTGTAGCCCTTTTAGATACAGGTAGTCCAGTTACTCTAGTTCGGGAAGGTGCGTTACCTGAGGAGTTGGTGAATGAAAGGAAAATTTTAAATACTACGCGAAATAAAAGGTATTTTGGAGCTGGAAATAAAGAAATTAGTATATTAGCTGAGATTCCGTTAAATTTGGCTATTGGCAATAGGGAAAAATTAATAAATTTTTTGTTGGTTAAAAAAGAAACGATGTCGTTTAAGTTAGTTTTGGGTAGAGACTGTTTAAAGAAATTTAATTTTGAGTTGTCAGAAAATATCAATAATTTCGGGGATGAAATTTTGAATATAGATATATGTTACGAAACGGATAGAAGTTTAGAAAACATTAAATTTGGTGAACATTTAAGTGAAGAAGTTAAAGCAGAATTTAGGGAAATTTACAAGGAGAATTACGAAAAGGTTCAAAATTTAGATAAACCAAAAATAGATTACAAAATGGAGATACGTTTAACCAAAGATACTCCATTTCACTGTTCACCACGACGGTTATCATATTATGAAAAAGGGGAACTACAAAAAATTTTGAAAGATTTGGAGGCAAGAAAAATAATTCGCCCAAGTGACTCACCATACTGTTCTCCTATAGTATTGGTGAGGAAGAAGAATCGTGAGTATAGGCTATGTATTGATTACCGCCAATTAAATAAAATTACGGTTAGAGATAATTATCCATTGCCTCTGATAGAAGATCATATATCTGAATTACATGGGAAAAGATATTATTCAATATTAGATTTCAAAAGTGGATTCCATCAGGTTAGAATGGCAGAAGATTCTATCAAGTACACATCGTTTGTGTCACCGTTAGGGCAGTTTGAGTATACCAAGATGCCATTTGGTTTACGCAATGCTCCGTCGGTATTTCAAAGGTTTATTAATAGAGTATTTAGCGAGCTAATTGATGAGAGGAAAATTTTAGTTTATATAGATGATATTTTAGTGGCAACAGAAACATTACAGGAACATTTTGAAATTTTGACCAAAATATTTAGAGTTCTGAACGAGAATTTATTAGAAATACGTATAGATAAATGCAAATTCATATGTAAAGAAATAGAATATTTAGGATATTTAATTAGTGAAGATGGAATAAAACCAAATTCATCAAATTTGAATGCAATTTCCCAATTCCCTATTCCGCAAAATATTAAACAGGTCCATAGCTTTCTAGGTTTATCTTCTTATTTTCGAAAATTTATCCAGGACTTTGCTTTGATTTCAAAACCACTCTATGATTTGTTAAAAAAAGAAGCCCAATTTAGTTTTGGCCCAACGGAACTATAGGCGTTTGAAACATTGAAGGATAAATTATTAGATTCTCCAGTTTTAGCCATTTATAATCCATCAGATGAAACAGAACTGCACTGTGATGCAAGTGCAATAGGTTATGGTGCAATGCTGATGCAGAAAAAATCAGATAATAAATTCCATCCAATATTTTATTTTTCAAAGCGCACTACACCTACCGAGGCAAAGTACCATAGCTATGAGTTGGAGACTTTAGCTATTATTTACGCATTAAAGAGATTCCGCGTCTACCTTCAGGGATTAAAATTTAAAATAGTCACTGATTGCAATTCCTTAATCTTAACATTGAATAAAAAGGAAATTAATCCTCGGATTGCACGCTGGTCCTTAGAACTTCAAAATTATGATTATATTACAGAACATAGATCAGGCGGCAAAATGAATCATGTAGATGCTTTAAGTAGGAATACAAATATTTTAGTTCTTGAAGAAAATACATTAGAACAGAATTTAGCTATTTGTCAAGCTAGAGATGAAAATATTAGAGAAATTAGAAAAGAATTAGAAATTAGAGAAAGCGATAAGTACGAAATGAGGAATGGCTTAGTTTATAAAAAAGTTAAAGAAGGAATCCTATTCTATGTGCCAAATGAAATGGAAGTTGAAATAATTAAAACTTACCATGAAATGTTAGGTCACGCGGGTGTGGAAAAATGTTATGCAGGCATTATTAAATCTTATTGGTTTCCTAAAGCTAGGGATAAAATAAAATTTTCCATAGAGAACTGTTTTAAGTGTATTGCGTTCTCCACTAAGAGAGGACGGCAAAAGGGTTTCTTACATAACATCCCTAAAGGTGAATTACCGTTTGATGTAGTTCATATAGATCATTATGGTCCCATAAGGAGTATGAGGTCAAAGAAAAGACATATTTTAGTAGTTATAGATGCCTTTACGAAATTCGTTAAACTTTGCGCAGTTAGAAGCACAAATTCAAAAGAAGTACATAATTACATGTTTGAAAAATTATTTTAACAGTTACAGTTGTCCTCTTAAGGTAGTTTCAGATCGAGGGACATGCTTTACGTCAGCAGAATTTAAAACTTTTATGGATGATAACCACATCCAACATATTAAAATAGCTGTTGGCTCTCCCCAGGCCAATGGACAAGTTGAAAGAGTCAACGAAAGCCTAACGCCAATGCTAGCTCCTTATCCTATTGTAATATTAAGATTGATTTGGAAATATAGACTGGCCGGCCATAGAAGTTTTCACTTCGAACGTGTGGTCCTACGCACGCTCATATTTTTTTTTATTTAAGGGAGTTGCAACGCACGCGGGTTTTTTGCTAGAACGCAGCTTTTTTTACGTTTTTAAACGTCAATATACAAACTTCTGACAACATCTTTACTCGTACGGCTGACTACCCCTTAGACAAATTAAGTATGCTTACATCAAGTTAAAATTAATTAATGACTGCAGATAACTTTTACAGAGTCATAGTAGGAATGATTTGTGTGTGACTTTTAGATTTACCTAGTTTATATAGCGATATGAGCAACATGCCATTAATGAACGACAAAATTTTTCTATCGCATGTAGTACATAATATGACTCTGAAGACTTTTTATTAGTACGAGAGTGAGCTTTCATGCATATGGATATATGTATATACAAATACGAGTATTAATAACTTGTTAGGAATTTGAACACAAGTTGTCATAAACACACTCATCCAATCATGTAGGTACACAAACTTGATCTCACAAATTTTCAGTAAAAGTTTAGAAAATATTTCGTCCTTGGAGGCAAATGACTACTTCTTTAATTGGCTTCTTTAAAAGCGTTTCGATTCGCCACTCAAAAATATGGTAAAAACTAGACTTGCAACGAATATTCGGCTATTATTCGGTATTCGGCCTATTCGGCTGCTTTTGTCGTATTCGGCCGAATACCGAATATCTAGATACTATTCGGCCGAATACCGAATACTTAAGTAATATGCTTTGTTGTAATCAGATAATTGGTAAAATGAAAATATTGATTTATTTTTTAATATTGGCCTCGATTTCCGAATCCGGTGGATCCGAAGTGAGTGCGGATTTGACTCTTTGCGATTCCCTAATCCGCCGTATGTATGTAATCGTGAACTCACCAATCGCCGGATTCGCCAATCGAGGCCAATATATGTTTCTTATAATCAACTTCATTACAAAAAATAACAAAAAAACTAATGGATGTCTATGCACTTGAATTATCGTAATTAAAATTTAGAAGTGGTAGATTATGATGCAGAAACACTAATTTTTCTGCATTGTCAGGCAGTAGTTTACTCCTTTTCTTCTCGTAGGCAACCCCAGCTTCTGAGAAAAACGCTCTGAATACACACTACTGCCGACAAATATTTTGCTGCAAGATTTACCAAATAGTACAGTCAATCTGTCGTGAAAAATGGCTGTTTTTGGAAAAAAAATTAAACCGCCGATTTTTTTTTCATACATCGTTAGTGGGTCATGAAAGAAGTTTAAATCAAAATTTGTGACCTTCCACTCTTTGCAGGTTTTTGGAAAGCTCAAAAAGTCAAGTGTTATAACATGCTTGTTCCGACTGATTAACAATTAAACTTAGTAATTACTTTTATTTAAAAAAAATTACAATAAACAATTGATGATTATAATCAATAATTTGATATTTTCAGTGAAATGTTTGGATAATAGTTCAAATTGTCCTAATGCATTGAAATTAAATGATAAATTAATTTAAAAAAATTAATGATAATAATCATAATATTCATAAATTTTTCTTTCCAGTTACATTAAGGTGATTCAGCATTCAGGTGTATAAAAAAATGCCCTGTACCAATTATAAATGTAGTGTTTGTTTGACAACGATCGTAATCAATGCTTTTTTCTTGTACACAGTTACATTTTTGATCCAATTTAAGCCTAGTAGAGCCTAGTATGGAGTTCGCACGGAATTCCGTTCAGCATTTTTGGTAAATATTTCTACCCGGAAAAATTGCGTGTAGAATGTACCGGCACAATGGAGCTCCTTGTTGGTGACAACAAGGCTACTGCCATCATGCTTGGGTACACATAAAAAATTTAGAGACAACATCCTCCCTATTTGCCTAAATATTTATAGGGGATGCTAAACCGGCCACACGGTATACGCTAGCTCGACGGTAGGGGTCGTGGGGTGTGTGACCGGAACGCTCATATATGATTCACCACTTACCTACTAATCAAAAAGGAGTTTTCTTCATATCGTTCTTGTCCTAGGTTAGCCAAAGGTAGTCATCGCTGGAAATTCCCAACGACCTGGTGGACCTGTAAATGTTCAACGCGACTTCGAGAGAAACTCTGGAGAGAAAACCTCTAACCCAACCATCCTGGATAAATTACCCCCTTAGGCTGTCATGCCTAGTAATACTCGTGGATTTAAAGAAATTTACAACAAATATATTATACAATAATTACAGGCCAAGACAATATAATTACTTAACAACCAAAATGAAGGTAAGTTTGCATTAACCATTTGATACGTGTACATCAAACAAAAATTAACTTTACAATATAGGTACTGTGGATGCAACCAACTATTACCATCAAATAAGAACTTCAATTCAACAACGGAAAGGAAAAAAGCAAATCGTCGTGCTGGTACCAGTCGATGATTCCTGTTTTTACAGTAATATTTACATCAAAAACACAACGTTGGAAGTCAATATTAGTAGCAATACCTGGGTGTAACGTAAATACAAGTGTATAATGCGTATAACTTCAGATGGCTAATACTACACTGTTTTGTGATAATTATGTATTGTATAAAGGTGTAATTAAAGATGCGTGTAACATTATAATTAAAATTTGTAATATATATATATGTATAGGAATTTATAATAAAAAAATTTTTATAGGTGAACTATTATTAGGATCACAACAGTGACCGTAATTTTTTTTGAGTTAACAAAATATTAATTGGATATCTAACTAGTTGACAACATTACTACGGTAAGATAATAAAACAAACGAACTTACTCAACGTGGGGTATTGCCCAAACTATAGTTTGACCACTACAAAAAAATCTTCCTTGGGTTGGTTGGTATCTGTTAAAAGCTTCTTGTTGGTGTCGGTTTGATGGCTCGTCGGATTGCGCCACGAGCCCCGTCTGCTGACGTAGCACCGGTAGTGGTACCACGACTGATTCGAATGGGCTATATTAACTTACTAGCGGACAATCTGTCACACACTCGCAAGTTATCACAAGCTGGAAAACCAGTCCACAATACTTCTAGCTGCAAGGTACGATTCTAATAGAAACAGAAACCAGAGACGTCCAAAGTAGTTTGGAGATGTTCCACAAAGCTGATAAATTTGCAACTCCAACTGTCATATAACGGTACGAAATTACTGCCACTAATCTTGCTATAATTTCCTTTGGAGAAAAAAACAATGAGAAGCACTTATTACAAATATGGGCTTAATATCCTCCGCTCCTCTATAAAATATGGGCGTTAATATCCTCCGCTCCTCTATCCTGCGTTATCGGGGGGTTTTGAGTATCAGTTTCCGTCCCTCAGACGATATTTTCCCTCGGGGTGAAAATTTTATTAAAAAAAAGTCTACAGGCCACGGGTCTAGCTCCAACTCTCCTAATCGTTTTTTTCCAACTCCCGAACAAAAACTATTTTTTTCTTTCGCCTCCTTGAAGTTTTAAATTTTTTACTAATTTTTTTTTTTGTGACCAGTAAATTTTGTTATTGAATCCTGAAATTCCCGATAGATGGGAGAACCAACAAAAGGGAGAATTTTCCGGTAAATAACCGACCGTTACATACCCTCGGGTCCACAAGGCCGACTTGCGAGGCAGTGAGGAGCCGAAAAAAACGGAAGGTTTTTCTGTCGTAAAGTCCGGTAGGTGGCGCCAATGTGGGGCTCGTCTCATACCCTGAGAGAGAGGGACAGTCTGACGAGTCTCTCGGAGGGTAAGCCTGGAGTTGCAAAGATCCGGCGGAAGGCAATACCACATTGTCTCACTCCGGGTCTTTACCTTCTCCCAGACATTCACGTCGAAAATGTCACCTTTCAGTCCATCGGGTCAGTTTCCAGCAATACCATATTGCCTTTGACATTCCCCGTTGGATCGCCAGGACCACCATTCGCCGAGAGTTGTTCCCCAGACTGACCGAAAAGCAAGTAAGTTTAGGGATACTCCGATGAGCACTTGATTCGAGGACAATCAGGGTCGTAAGTCTTTGGCGTGATAGACGCCTATGCTTTTCCCAGCCAAATCCTCCAGCTCGTACAAGCTAGTTCCAATTTTTGTCCGTATCCGGGCTTTCATAAATCTCGGTGCCAACTTGGCACTGAAGCGTCCAGCTCGATTACTCGCCCAGAAGGTTCTTCTGTACACCTCATCCCCAGGTCGAAAACTGCCCACTCGGCAACGTAAGTTATATCGAGTAGTATGCCTGGTATGCGCAGCCGCTAAATTTAGCGCTACTCGTTCACGCAGTATCTGCAATTTGTCCGTCAAGGGCAAGAAAGCGATGTCACCTTCCTGGAAAACGTTCAGTTTCTTCAGGACTGGATAAGCTGATCCGTGCAGGATCATATGGCTACCAAAAAGGGCCTGATACGGTGACATGCCTATTGCCTCGTGGTGGGCGCTACGAAGAGCACATTCAATGGACGAGAGATGTCTATCCCACTCACGCTGATTCTCCTTTAAATACGCCCTGATGGCGGCTAATACCGATCGATTCACCCGCTCGGAGGCGTTAGGGTGAGGCGAATATACGGCTGTGCGCACATGTCGCACGCCATAATCGGTTAACAATTTAGCAAACTCTTTGGATGTGAATTGCCGACCATTGTCGGAGAAGATGGTTTCAGGAACTCCAAAGGTATGAAAAATAGTTTGCTCGAGGAACTTGACGGCCACCGCCGTGGTCTCAGCGGACACGGGGTGTAAGAAGGCAAACTTGGTGAAGGCATCTAACACAACAAACACTGCCGTGTGACCTTTCTTCGACCGGGTGTAAGGACCTAAGAAGTCTACGTACAAAAATTGGAACGGCTTCGACGCATCCATGGCGTTGCCCATAGGTGGTCGAAGTACTGAACTGGGGGCTTTAGTGGTCTTGCAGACCTCACAGTGGGCGATGAATTCCCGCACCTGCTTGGACATACCTGGCCAAAAGTATTTAACTCTAAGACGGGTTAGAGTCTTCCCTACTCCACCATGAGTGGTTTGAGGTGGCAAGTGGGCCGACTCGATGAGAGGCGTGGTCAGTTCCGTTGGAACCCACAACTTCCAGGTTAGGTCGTCAGCAACAGAGTCTCCAGTACGTGGGGATGTACGCTGGAACACGTACCCATCTTCAACTCGCAGGTCTGGTAACTGCGGTGAAGATTGCCTGATTCGTTCAACCAGACGAAGATAATCAGGGGATTTGAAGGACGTGGCATTTAAGTCCACGTCGAAACACAGGGACAGATCGTCAACGCAATCCATGCGTGACAAGGCATCGGGAACCACATTGTGGGTGCCTTTACGGTGTTCGATCGTGAAATCGAACCCCTGAAGCTTAAGACTCCACCGGGCTAAACGTCCGTTGAGCTCCTTCTGGCCCATGAGCCACTTCAGACTTGCATGGTCAATAATGACTGTGAAAGCCTGTCCCTCCACATAAGCCCTAAACTTCTTTATACTCAGCACGGCTGCGTAGCACTCGAGCTCAGTAATGGTGTAGTTCCGGTGTGCTCCGTTCAATTTCTTGGACATATAAGCAATAGGATGTTCTCCTCCATCCATGTCCTTTTGAAAGAGCACACTAGCTACACCAGTCCTGCTGGCATCGCATTGAATATAAAAAGGTTTAGAAAAATCTGGAGTGACTAGAAGAGGAGCTTCTGTCATCAGCTTTTTCAAAGTCTCGAACGCCTGCTGGGCCTCATCACTCCAACTAAAAGTTTTTTTCTTCAAACAATCCGTGATTGAAGAAGCCACGCTAGCATAATTGGGGATGAAACGCTGGTACCATCCGGTCATACCCAAGAACCTCCTAGTCTGCTTATGAGACTTCGGAGTCGGGAATTCCGTAATGGCCGTCACCTTGTTAGGATCCGTTTTCAGTGTCCCATCACCAATTATGAAGCCGAGATACTTGACTTCCGTCACGCAAAATTTGCTTTTAGCCAGATTGAGTGTTAACCCCGCACGACGGAGACAGCTGGCGACTTCGTCCAACAGCTTTAAGTGGGAGTCAAAGTCAGGTGAAACTATGAGCAGGTCGTCCAGATAGACAAAGACGTTCTCACGTAAATGTCCAGGAATGCTCTTGTCCATCAGGCGACACATGCGCTGTGGGGCATTACACAAGCCGAAAGGCATGACTGTAAACTGGTACAGGGGACGACCGGGGACAGTGAACGCTGTCCGCTCTCGCGACTTCACCTCTAAAGGAATTTGCCAGAAAGCATCCTTAAGATCCAAACTCGTGATGAACTTGGTGTCTTGAAGACGACCAAGAAGACCATCGATGTGTGGCAGGGGATAGGCGTCTTTGACAGTGACACTGTTGACCTTGCGAGAGTCAAGACACAGGCGGACCTTGCCTGGTTTACGAACTAACACCACTGGAGAATTCCAGGGACTGTTCGATGGCTCAATCACCCCCAGAGCCAGCATCCTGTCCAACTCGCCATACATCAAATGTTGAATAGCGGGTGAGAGAGGATAATGCCTCTGCTTAATGGGAACTGAGTCACCAGTGTCTATCGTGTGTTCTTCCAGGTGGGTCTTTCCCAGTCCTAAGACATCAAAAGAGGGAAACCTGGCCTTGACCCGCTCCAACTGCTCGCTTTGCAAGGACGTTAAGTCGTGCATGTTAGCAGATGCAGTTGAAGCGTTTAACTCGCAGACTAAATGGGGAGCGATGCTGAAAAGTTTCCAAAAATCGATCCCTAGATACAGTCTCTGGCTGAGACTGGGCACCACATAGATGGTCATATCACGGGTCCGTCCTCCACAGGAGACCGGAACCCGGATGTAACCGCAAATTCTTTGTGAAGCCCCGTCAGCAGTTTGCAACGCAGTGTGCAAAGTATAGACTGTCACTTCGGGATGATTGGCTAGAAAGGATTCAGCATCTCTTCCCAGACAGCTGATACTGGCGCCACTGTCCAATAACCCATTCACCTCCTCATGAAGTAAGGTGACCTTAGTAAAAGGACGAGGATCTGACACGTCAGAGATGAAAGCAGAAATAAGTTTCTGCGAAAGATGTCGCTTCTCCTTAGCTCGTACTCTAATTTGGGGAGGGGTATGCCGAGAATGCAGGGATTCCACAAAAGGTGGCTCCGAAAAGATGCGTGCACGAGTGGAGATATATCTCTTCCAACGGGAAATAAAGGAGAGTCTGACCTCCTCGGAGGGAAAAGATGGAAGAGCATCATTTGACGTAAAGTCGCTGATGGTAGACGTAGCAGGTATATATGAAGTGGACGAGGGAATAACGGGCGAGCTTAGCTCGGGCGCGGACTCCCGTATGGTCTCGCACCCCTGCTCCGGTTTCCCTGGCAGGTGGGACATACTGGTGTCACTACTCCTGGCTTGCCACACTTGTAGCAGAACAGGCCACGAGTCTCCGATGGGCAGTCCATAAAAGGATGACCCTGTTGCTGACAATTCCAACAACGGAAAGGTCGTGGATTCGTCGGGAACTGACGCGGCGTTGTCATCTCATCGACCCGTTGCGAGGATACGTCCGGTGGTAATGAATTCGATTCATTCATTGACGAGTAGTCGACCTCGTGTATTTGCCGATCGGGCCTTCGCTCCAGACGTTTCTGCTTATGCCAGCGTTCGGCGCGGATGCAGACTTCCCGTAGCTCATGCATTGTGGTGAAACGTTGGCCTATCACCACTGAACCTAAAGGTGCGTCCAAATTCTGAAGGATTATGTCCACCAACTCCACCTCCGGCATTGGATTGGACATTCTGTTATACAACGACAACATTTTTGCGACGTAGTCATCATATGAATTGTTTTGTTGTTTCAGTTCCAACAGTCGTTTTATCAGTTCAAAGTCTGACTCACGACTCCTAAACTGTCTGGTGAGATGACCTTTCACCGTTTCCCAATCTGGGTCACGGACTTGGCGGCGAAACTGGGACCAGTACCAGTCCTCGGCTCGGCCTGTGAGTAAAGCCGAAATATTTCGACATAGCTCAGACTGGCTGACCCACTCGTCGCGTGCCCTCAGCTCCAACCGGAACAAAAATTCTTCTGCCGACAGCGCAGGGTTCTCACCGGAGAACTTGATGTTCCAGGTTGTAACTGGAGACTTGCGGCGATAGGTTCCGGTTGAAGCTTCCCTTCTGCTGTCGGTATGTACGGGCTCAGCCGGGGGATGGTGACGATCCATACGAGGGGGTATCGGAATCTCCGCAGCACGCTGTTGGGCCCGCAGTGCCTCTAGTTCCCGTTGTACCTGTTGGAGTTGTTCCTCCGGGGTGGGATCGTTGACTTCGGAAAGTGACGACTCATCAAGGTCGATGTGAGATTCGTCTGGACGATCGCTTTGGCCAGTGGCGAGAGCGGTTTTCTTTCCGCCTCTAAGTTCCATTTATACGCCGTATTACCCAGAAATCCGAGAATAACTATGACTGGGGATGTATTCGGGTTACTATCCGTTATAAAAACAATACCCGTTAAAAGTATACGCCACCAGATCGGGACTAACCAACAAAAGAAGCAACTGAAGAAAAATGATGATAAAGTCGGTACTACTACGGTAACTGTAGATATTCTAATCAAAAACTTCCGTGAGCCGACTAACAATAGTTGTGATACTCGCAATAATCAAAACCGTACAATAGCTGAAAAAAATTAAAGTGTAAAATAGTTTTTTGTTGTGTTAAAATAGTTTGGTGGATTTCCAGGATGGTCGGAAAAAAAAATCTCTCTCCCCAGGACTCTCGGTGGCCGAGGTCATCGGTGTCAGTCGGTGGTAGTTATGAGACATAGCCAACACCGAACGTCATCGACAACGCCGGAAGCACCACACGTCTTCATCCACTCGAACGACATGAAGAGTCTACATCCACATAAACGACAAGGAAATCTTCTTCGAAAATAATAAAAATTTTAATTTGATTCCGCTGTCCAACCACAACTGAGCTACACTACGGAAAATCAATCAGCAGTGGGGACAGACTGGAGAAAAAAAATTAAAAGCACAAGGAAGGAGCCGGATGTCCCTCAACAAAAGTCCACAGGGCGCAGGTGATTAGCCAGACGGTTAAGCCTGTGCGGCCTTTTAGAGGTGCACCTGAAGTGACCACATCCCTTACCACATTTCGACTAAAGGTCTAAAATGAAAGAAAAGAAAAAAAAGAATTTGAGGGGACTGAATGGATTAAAGAAGTCCACGGGGCGCAGTGGGCAGGCGATTGCACGCCTGTTACCTCAGACGGTTAAGCCCGAGTTACAACTCAAACGTCCATCAGCAAAAAGTAACAAGGGTCCTGTCCACTGAACGAAGCACTGGCAGGCGGTATGACGCCTGATACTCAGGACGACGAGCAAAAAACCAGGACAAAAGAACTCCAGACTCAGCCTTCACCCATGGCCAAGCGGTCATACGCTTGTTAGCCAGCGGTGCCGGTAAGCCTAGTTCAAAGATGCCTAAAGCGAAGAAGATAACATGATACAGGATAACCTAAAAGTAAAAGCAACTCAAAATTCACACTGAATTTAGACAATTGAGATGAATCTGTAAAAAGAGGCATTGGTGGTGAACCATAGTCAAAGATAATTTTAATAAGTTACCAGAATTTGGGGCGTCATTTATGTAATAAATGGGCGCCGGAATTTAATATTGATAGTTTGTTTGCCAAAGCGTTGGGCGCCATTTATGTAATAAATGGGCGCCGTAATTTACTCTCGAAACTGGTTTGCCGAAAGGCTTGGCAGGTAAGCATACGTTGGGCGCCATTTATGTACCGGCACAATGGAGCTCCTTGTTGGTGACAACAAGGCTACTGCCATCATGCTTGGGTATACATAAAAAATTTAGAGACAACATCCTCCCTATTTGCCTAAATATTTATAGGGGATGCTAAACCGGCCACACGGTATACGCTAGCTCGACGGTAGGGGTCGTGGGGTGTGTGACCGGAACGCTCATATATGATTCACCACTTACCTACTAATCAAAAAGGAGTTTTCTTCATATCGTTCTTGTCCTAGGTTAGCCAAAGGTAGTCATCGCTGGAAATTCCCAACGACCTGGTGGACCTGTAAATGTTCAACGCGACTTCGAGAGAAACTCTGGAGAGAAAACCTCTAACCCAACCATCCTGGATAAATTACCCCCTTAGGCTGTCATGCCTAGTAATACTCGTGGATTTAAAGAAATTTACAACAAATATATTATACAATAATTACAGGCCAAGACAATATAATTACTTAACAACCAAAATGAAGGTAAGTTTGCATTAACCATTTGATACGTGTACATCAAACAAAAATTAACTTTACAATATAGGTACTGTGGATGCAACCAACTATTACCATCAAATAAGAACTTCAATTCAACAACGGAAAGGAAAAAAGCAAATCGTCGTGCTGGTACCAGTCGATGATTCCTGTTTTTACAGTAATATTTACATCAAAAACACAACGTTGGAAGTCAATATTAGTAGCAATACCTGGGTGTAACGTAAATACAAGTGTATAATGCGTATAACTTCAGATGGCTAATACTACACTGTTTTGTGATAATTATGTATTGTATAAAGGTGTAATTAAAGATGCGTGTAACATTATAATTAAAATTTGTAATATATATATATGTATAGGAATTTATAATAAAAAAATTTTTATAGGTGAACTATTATTAGGATCACAACAGTGACCGTAATTTTTTTTGAGTTAACAAAATATTAATTGGATATCTAACTAGTTGACAACATTACTACGGTAAGATAATAAAACAAACGAACTTACTCAACGTGGGGTATTGCCCAAACTATAGTTTGACCACTACAAAAAAATCTTCCTTGGGTTGGTTGGTATCTGTTAAAAGCTTCTTGTTGGTGTCGGTTTGATGGCTCGTCGGATTGCGCCACGAGCCCCGTCTGCTGACGTAGCACCGGTAGTGGTACCACGACTGATTCGAATGGGCTATATTAACTTACTAGCGGACAATCTGTCACACACTCGCAAGTTATCACAAGCTGGAAAACCAGTCCACAATACTTCTAGCTGCAAGGTACGATTCTAATAGAAACAGAAACCAGAGACGTCCAAAGTAGTTTGGAGATGTTCCACAAAGCTGATAAATTTGCAACTCCAACTGTCATATAACGGTACGAAATTACTGCCACTAATCTTGCTATAATTTCCTTTGGAGAAAAAAACAATGAGAAGCACTTATTACAAATATGGGCTTAATATCCTCCGCTCCTCTATAAAATATGGGCGTTAATATCCTCCGCTCCTCTATCCTGCGTTATCGGGGGGTTTTGAGTATCAGTTTCCGTCCCTCAGACGATATTTTCCCTCGGGGTGAAAATTTTATTAAAAAAAAGTCTACAGGCCACGGGTCTAGCTCCAACTCTCCTAATCGTTTTTTTTCAACTCCCGAACAAAAACTATTTTTTTCTTTCGCCTCCTTGAAGTTTTAAATTTTTTACTAATTTTTTTTTTGTGACCAGTAAATTTTGTTATTGAATCCTGAAATTCCCGATAGATGGGAGAACCAACAAAAGGGAGAATTTTCCGGTAAATAACCGACCGTTACAAGAATACCGTGGAGAAAAGCTAACAGTTAGAAAAAACGAACAGCTGACTGTTAAAAATCACATATCAAACCACGAACTGACGGCAATAGCTGTTTTTTATTCGTCCAGTCAAAATAATTGTCTAACATTTATTCCGTTCCAACATGAACGGAAAAAAGTCTCCAATTCCCTGCAAGCCACCTGTCAGAAAATTGCACAAGCTAAATATTACCAATAGTTTTCCGTTCGAACTGCGTACTCATAAAACAAAAGGGGCACGGAAAAATTTGGTGAACGGAATTCCGTGCATCTTTTTACGTGTATTTTATATGGGGAACGGAATTCCGTTCGAACTCCATACTAGGCTTTACACGTTTTGATGATATGAAGTTTGTAGGAAAAGTTTTATTGCGTGTCACTTTCAGAGAAAAACGCATTCAAAAACTTTTTGAGTTTTCCGAAACCTGCAAAGAAAGGGAGGTCACAAATCTGGATTTAAGCTTCTTTCATGACCCCTAACGATGTATGAAAAAAAATTCGGCGGTGTAATTTTTTCAAATCAAAAATACAGATTGACTGTACTAAAACACGGAAATTTATCTTCTTGCTTGCCACCATGTGTATGGATATGGATTGTCATGACGCGATATGTTGGTAATACTTAAATAAAGGTCTCTTTCTATTGCAATTGAATTTTTTCCTTTCGTGTTGTTATGCTGTTCTTTCCTTTCCGTTAGTTCATCTTTTTAAAAATTTTCCCAAAAGCTCTCGTTTTCGTTCGTCGTCATTCCTCTCCGTTATTCCTGATGTGGACACATCCATATGAAGTGTACAACATTCAACTCGTAGACTGAAAGAACGAACGAAAGAGAACGAAGCCATGTGATTCAGCTTTAAGCGTGCACGGCGATTCGATGGGAGGACCGAGAAACATACACTTCGATACAAGTTTTCCCGCCACACGCTGACCGAATACTTTTGCCTAATATTCGGCTATTCGGCCAGAAAGTACACAGAATATTCGGTATTCGGCGTATGGCCGAATATACTATTCGTTGCAAGCCTAGCTAAAAACCCTAAAATTGTAAAAAATAGCGCGTGTACCCAGTGCACGTGAAAGATGTAAAACATCTTTGGCGATCTTTATCTTTCTTTAAATTGAATAATCAGTAAGAATAAAGGCCATTTTACATCCCAAAGGCAAAGTGGCCGCAGCTCTTGAGCTTTTTTATCGCAATGAACTTTTGCCTTTGGGATGTAAAATAGCCGTAAGTTTTATACTCACCGATTTCCTACTTGCATTAAGCCATAGTCCTTTGACACAAGCTGCACGTGACAAAGCGACATCTAATGATGATTTCGAAAACTTCTTATCGTATTTGTAGATGATTTTGAAATACGTGAGTCTTGTGTGCTGTGGTCGTACAAGCAAACTAACTAATGATAAATTTTTCTGATTTCATATTCAACATGAATAGTAAGTAACAAAGGAGCAATAAAAACTACAAAAGGACTACCCTACAGATAAGGAGCCCAAAAATTAAAGGATTCCTGTAGAAACGGGCCTGCCAGTCGTGAACTGATCCTTTAGTCGCACCCATTTGTTTTTTAAGCGCGGAAACAAAATTTCAAAACAAAACTTTCGTCGGACAAAACCTTTCGTTAGTCCTTGAGCTCAGAGTCAACAGAATTGTCGTAGCCCGGCGGGGCAAGGGCGACACCTTCCAATGGTCTGCTGGGTACACCTATGGTCATCAGATTCGGTCTTATTCCCCCGGTTCCAAGGTACATTGTGTGAATTTTCCGGTAATTTTCCGATATTTGAGTTTCAAACTTTTAATTTATTCATACAAAAATATTTTATTTAGTCCATCGCATACAAAGGCCTATAAATCATAGCAGAAGACTATAATTACCGATTTCAATCACTAGAGGCATTGTTAGCTTAGGGTAAGGTGGAGAGCTTTCACCCGGGGATAGTCGGTTCGATACCTGATGCGGGTGCTCTTTTTTTTAAATATTTGAAAGATTACATCACAAGAGGTAAATGGAAAAAGCATTTCACTACCAATTTTGGGTTTGTACTTTTTTGGTATCATTGGAATCGTTTTCGAAATATCTATTTTCTACCCTTGTTCAAAAGTTAAAAATTTATAAGTATTTCAAAATTTTGAATTTAAGAAGTACATTGCATACAAATTTCATAGGATTTAAGAATATATTTCAATTATTTAAGAAAACATTGTTGCTTCATCCATATATGTGGTTAATAGAGTCGTTATTGTTGATGCCCTATTTTTCTAAGAAAGTTAGTAATTTTGCTATTTTGACAAGTTTTTTTTTGCGTTCTTTACCTATATTCTTATTTTATTAATACTGGAAACCTTTCGTTAACGCCCCACGCTTTTTTACATTTTACTATAAGTTGTATTTCTAAATTTTACCAATAACTAACTTCATTCTGAATGTGATTTCGAAAGGTAGGTTGATCCCATGTACTGGCTAGAGCAATAAGTCAGATTGCATTGTCACGCGAACTATGCATATGTGGGTCAAAATCAAGTTGCAAGATTTTATTTACTTTACATACAACATACAAAATACAAGATACAACATACAGCTGAAGCTAATGTAAAGTGTATAAAAAGTAATTTAAGTCCATTAACCATTTTTATAGAAAATCAAGTAAATTTAGCTAAACAATCATTTTTTCATTAATCGATTGTAAGTTCCTGCCATTCTGCCGTTCTACAGACAGAATTCTCAGAAATCCGAATGCTCCATCTAAATTTTTATAAATTTAGTTAAGAAATTTATTGTCTCAGTAATATTTTATGCAATTTACATTACAATTTACAAAAAAGTCATTTTACGTCTTCTTAAACTCGCACTTCTTGTTTTATACCTTTTTGAAATAATTTGAAATAAAAGCTTTGAAAAATAAATAATTAAATTCAAATGCCGAGATCAAGAATTGAACCCGCGACTTCTTGGAATATCTACGTAGTAAGGCAACCACTCAACCATTTGTTCCATTCTGCCTATGTCTGGCTAGTCATGTCTCGGTCGCGGCATATAAACAGTTTTCGTTGGTGCTACTATTTTTTTTAATATCTTCCGTTTCCCGGAATGAAAATTGGATTGGACGAAGCGTTCCCATAAAGCGTTCCCACAAAATGTTCCCGACCTTGAAGAATTACTCTCAATGCGCGCAAAGATGTTTCACATCAAAAATATGATACACACACGCTGATAAAACTTACAATTAATTTTTGACAAAAACACAATACTGCTTTTGTAACAATTGAATTATTGAAATGAGTAGTTTGTAAAGGTTATTAAATAAGTTAGTAAAATTTCAAACAAATAAAAAAAATATTATTACTTTAAAACTCTTACTCGATAATAGTTTTATGATCATACACGCAAGCTAGAAGTTCCTTATAGTTTTCTTCTTGAGTTCTACTACGATCTGTGCCTATTCTGCGGATGCGAATGCTTAGTACCTTAAGGTATGAAGTTAAGATGCAAAGGTATGTGCCGGGATAAGTGTCGTTTGCCCAGTTTTGTAGAGCCTGTGTACTAAGCCCCGTTAGTTGATAAAGATGAATAACAATATAATTAATATTTGATTCCTTCCAATCAAACGGAAACCAAGCGGGATATAGAAGCTTCCTTTCTTCAGAAAGGATGAACGCGACTTCACCAACAAATACGATTAAAAAAAATAACACTCCGCAGACCTTTATTACTAACAGACAATGCCTTATTATATTTTTCATATAAAGTCTTTCCTCGTCGTCGTTGATGTGGGAATCCAAAACATCTGTAAAATAGCCAATACGTTTAAGCTCATGACGCCTCAGAGCTACGAACATAAATTTAAGGCTGAGAGCTGTGTCTGTGAAAAGTAGTCCTAAATTTTCTATTAGCTGCTTCGAATTTTCCAAATCAAATAACCCCACACATAGAGACAGTGGATAAAGACAATTAACGAGAATGATTAAAATTATGCCATAAATTCTGTATAAAATGTGGAATTTAGTTTCAGGATATATACCCAAAATCCCCCACGTTGCCCAATGATATTTAAATACTTGTTTTGTGTTAAGCGGCTCCATAGTCTAGTGTAAAGACTTCCGTTTACTAAGGAATATATAAAAAATTTTCAATTTATATAGAGCTAGTTTCTGCGTGTTCTTTATAATAAAAGTTAAATAATTTCTGATCTTCACAACAAATGTTCAATTAAAGCAAGCAAGTATCAATTAAATTTCCGGAAAGCAACAGATGTTCACGTGTTATTTTCAAATGAAATTGACTCATAACTTATGTATGTATGTAGCCCGTCTAATTATCACATGTCACTAATTTATGAACGTGATCCATTTAACACGGATTAAATTAAGTAATCATCCGTGAATTTATTACTCTGTACATCGTTTTCTGTGATATTTTACAATTAAATATTAAGATTTTTAATGTTTAATAAAAAAATCATCGACCAAACTTTGTGTTTAGGGAAGTCTTGAATGAAGACTTGAATCCACTTTTCTTTAATACAAGCTAGCTTTAATTTTCATAGTTGATTAGAAAAGATTCCAGCAGTAATGGTCCGAAGTAGTCCAGGTGAAGGTTATGCACTCAGATTAAAGAATACTATTGTTAGAAGTTAGTAAATTGAAAAATAATACGATTTTTAAGTTGGCACAATGCGTTTTTTATTGTAACAAGAACAACATTACACTTTGAATTAGAGTTAGAGCTAATAGTTTTTAGACACTTGTCGTAGCCGGACTTGTAGTTGTCTCCTTGTCGGACGTTAGCAGTAGAGCTATATCGTTGATCCCGAGGCAGCATCGCTTAGCCGGCGATAATCCACAATCCAACAGTAATTAGGAAGATTTAGTGAAGAGTGCGTTCGAAGTTCGAAGCGTTGAAGGAAACGATGTCCCGGATGTAAAAGGTTTTAGTACAATATTTAACATTCCGCCCGCCTCGTGCGATGTCACGACTCAGTAGATGACGGCTCTAGTAGAATTGAGCACGATCCGCCCGCCATGCGATATCAAGCGCTGCAACTAGCGTAGCGCGGTAGCGTAATCCTATTATTCGGGGCTTAGTAAAATGAGTTAGCATTAGGCATGACGGACAGGGAGGACACAGATTTTGGTGAAGGCACGTTTACCGTAGCTATTTTTGTGACGGACCGTCACCACACGTGTATGGCCATCGGGACCTGGATGGAGTTGTACGATGCGCCAAAGAAGCCACTTAGACGGTGGCATGTTGCCCTCCTTTATAACAACGAGGTCATGAAGATTGACTGGATCTTGTTTGCGCAGGCACTTGTAACGCTACTGCAAGTTGTGCATGTATTCCTTACTCCAACGGTGCCACAATTGCTCTTGCATGTGTTGGACCAGTTGCAAACGGTTCAGCCTGTTTAGGGAAGTGTCTAAAGTGCTCGGAGTAGGCACACATAAGAGGGGTTCGCCCACCAGGAAGTGACCTGCGATGAGCGCCGTTAAATCATCAGATTCATCTGTTAAGGCATTCAAGGGCCTTGAATTCAGGCACGCTTCTATCTGCGCTAGCAAGGTGAGCGTTTCTTCCAACGCAAGTGTGTGCGCTCCAATGATACGCTTGAAGTGGTGCTTAAAGGCTTTAACGCCTGCCTCCCATAACCCTCCGAAATGTGGCTAGGCTGTAGGAATGAAGTGCCACTCTGTTCCCTCATTAATGAAGATCTCGCGCACTTGGGATGAGGCAGCGGTTAGCTGTCGTAGATGGCGTGACAGTTCCTTGTCGGCAGCAACAAAGTTTCGCGCATTAGCGCTGTGTAATTTCGCGCAGCGTCCACGGCGACTTACAAAACGTCGAAATGCTGCAACAAATGCAGCTGAACTCAGGTCCATAACTAGTTCAAGATGTATGGCTCGAGTAATGAAGCAAATAAAGACAGCTACGTAGGTTTTGTCAGTTTATGTCCTCGCCTTTTCAGCAGCCTGACGATGCACGGTCCTGCATAGTCTACCCCGCTGTGTAAGAATGGTTTGGTTGGACATAAACGATCAGCTGGTATATCAACAACAAGAGTAGCTATGCTAATTTTATATTAATCGACCTCGTGAGTTTTCTCTTTGCTCGGTTTGAACTCCTTCAATTTTTCACCAAATTGTAGTTTTTTTTATATATATATAAAGTTTTCTTTAATATAAAAAAATGTCGAAAACAAATCAACCGAGGCCCAAAACTAGAAGTTTCATCGAGAGTGAAGGAAGTACATCCGCTACGAAGAGTACGCCAGTGCTAACACACTCGAAGCGGAGTGACGGCAGCAGCGGGACACCCCGATCATCGTCGATTGCAACCTCGGATCACAATTTTGAGCTCATGGAGAGGAGGTTGCTGCTTAAGTTCAACCGTTTGTTGGATGAGCGATTCTCTGCCTTTCAAGAGCAATTCATTGCTCCTCAGGACCACCTAAAGCATTTGGAGACCCGTTTGACCAAGCGAATTGACGAGGTGTGCAGTGCCTTTGACAGTGAAGTGGGTAAGTCGCGAGACGAGGTCGAAACTGTGCAGCACGACGTCGCAGTAGTCTCCAATGAACTCGAAGACTTACGCCGGCAATCCAGACTGCAGGACGTGGTGATTCGTGGCATACCCATGACTGACGGCCAAAATCCAAAACAAATCTTAAATGCTGTGGCCACCACAATCGGACACGAACTATCGCCATACGTAAGCGTGTTCCGACCACAGCAACGCCAGCTTTTGGACTCCCAGACCAACAGTACCAAGAAGACTGGCTCGCTGCTGGTAGTAAAATTCCCATCACCCTACGAGCAGCAGGAATTCTCGCAGAAGAGGCGTCAGCACGGCGCTCTTACGCTGAAGGAGCTGAATTTAGGTTTTGTCTCCGACAGTCAGATTTATTTTAAATTTACGGCGAGAAAGCTGCTCAAGAGGAAAATGGTAACTGCAGTCTTCACGCGTCGAGGATTTGTCTACGTCCAGCTGGACAGAAATAAACAGACACAAAAATTTATTTCTGCTCTTGATCTTAATGATGTCATCAGGACAGCTACCCAAGCAGAATGAAAATTTTGGAACAGCCCACCGACACTAGGGAGCATCAATACGATCGATGTCTTTTTTTTCTTTTATTTTTAAGTCATTCATTAGTTTCTTCTATTTCTTATTTGCTTTTTTTCTTTTATTTTTAATTTTTAAGTCAATTTTGCATTTTTGCATTTTTGCATATTTGTAATGAAGGAACATTATTGCACCGCCTGTCTTAATTTGCTACCGATCACGTTTCCATTGGGTACATTTTGCTACCCCTTACTGGTTCTTATGCTTAGCCGGTTGTTTGCAGTATGAGCAGGATCAGAACTCTGCTCAATATCTTCCATGGTAGAGCTCAGGGTTTGAACTTTTGTCACATTAACGCACGGAGCCTATGTAACAAAATCGACGAACTACAAGAAATTTTTCGTGGCTCTAATGTTCACGCCATTCTAGTGTCTGAAGCCTCTTTGCGCGAACACGTTCCCTCTAAATTTGTAGCATTAGAAGGCTACTATCTGTATCGTAATGACAGGAAAAACCGTGCTGGTTGTGGAGTAGCCATTTATGTAAAGAACAACCTTCATTCTTTCAAAGTCAGAGAATCTATTTCCAATGCCTTGGAGTTCCTTAGCATTGAAATAAACTGTGGGGATAGCAAGTGTCTGGCGACTGTGGTTTATTGTCCCCCTAGAATTTTCTCGATCAGTGAAGCGTGCGAGTTGGAAGCTTTCCTTTCGGAAGTGTCTCACAAGCATGAGAACATCGTAATCGGGGGAGATTTTAATGTAAACATATTATTAAATAATTCCTTTTCTAAAAACTTCATCCATTTCTTCATCACCTTTGATTTGAAGCCCGTAAATCAACTTCCGACATACTTCAATACTCATAATCCGCCTTTATTGGATCTGTTTTTTGTGTCGAATGTAGATAAAGTTTTATTCCACAATCAACTCAGCCCGCCTAGCTATCTTGATCACGCCATTTTTTACCTCTCCCTGATTTTCGAAGTGAGTAATAGTATGCGAAAAATATTCTCCTACCGCGACTATAAGTCCATTAACATTCCATCGCTACTGCATGCATGCTCCTCACTGCCGTGGGATCAATTATATGGGCTACTCGACATCGACGATCAATTAGAACATTTCAACTCACTATGTCACCTCCTGCATGAGTATTTTGCTCCAGTCAGGACAAAGCGCATTTCTACTTCTACTTCACCTTGGTTTTCCGCTCAAATAAATCGACTTATCTCCGAAAGAGAACTCTTGTTTAAAAAATACAAAAAGAATAAAACTGAAGTGAACCTAAAAGCTTACAGAAAAGTTCGAAATTTAGTTACTTCTTCCATCCGCAAAGCAAACTGCAGTATCTGTCGTCAAAACTTAGTATGTACTAATATACCTGCTAGGAAATTTTGGGCCAATATCAAGCGATTTGGCATTTACGGTGAAGACTATGAAGCCCAATCTGCTCTTAATGCTAATGATTTAAATAAACATTTCACCTCCGGATCCAACTTACGCGGAGACACTCATTGCCCAAGTCCAACCTACTGGAACTCCGAAAGTTTTAATTTTCGCAATGTGGATCAGCGGAAGTCCAGAATGCTTTTTACTCCATTAAATCCGAAGCAGTTGGTTCTGACAATATTCCTCCGATTTTCCTAAAGTTTATTTTTCCGTTCATTCTCCCCTATATTAGGTTCATTTTCAACACATGTCTGACGATTTCACTTTTTCCGCTTCAGTGGAAAATAGCGAAAGTTATTGATCTTCCGAAATGCAAATCCCCAAATAGTCTTGCGAACTATCGTCCAATAAGCATCCTATGTTTCCTAGGCAAGGTTCTCGAAAAACTAATGACTTGGCAAATTGAGAGACACTGTGAAATACTGTCTTTATTGCCCTGTACACAGTCAGGCTTTCGAAAAAATAGCAGCTGCAAAACTGCATTACTGAAAGTGACCACTGATCTTCGAGCGGCTCTTGATTTGGGCAATGTCGCCTTTCTAGTACTTCTTGACTTTAGTAAGGCTTTTGACAGTGTTTGTCATAAGCTTCTAGAAAAAAAATTAATAACCCAGATGCGTTTTTCTTCCTCAGCTGCTTCCTTAATTCGAGACTACCTACACAATCGATCCCAAAAAGTGTGGTTACAAAACTCAATTTCCGATTCCTTGCCAATTACGTGTGGTGTTCCCCAAGGCTCCATACTAGGGCCATTGCTTTTTAGCATTGACATAAATGATCTCCCCAGTATCGTAACCAGTTGCAAACTGCACATGTATGCTGACGATGTCCAAATTTATTTAAACAGTCCTCTTGGGCTTGTTGAGAATTGTGTGTACAACATAAACGCAGATCTTGAGCGTATTAATAAATCAAACAATTCAAAGTATTCAAACAATCTACTCCTGAATGCCTCCAAATCCTGCTGCATTTCAATGTACAGGTCCGAATTGGATACCTCTTTTCTTCCAACAGTCTCTCTCATGAACACCTGTTTACCTTACCAAACGCGAGTTAAAAATCTCGGCGTCTATCTAAATTCTCAATTAACTTGCTGTGATCATAGGCTACTACTCTATCTAAAATCTAAAGTAACTTGCGCCGCCTCTGGCTGTATGCCTCTATTCTGCCTCTAGAGACTCGTTCAAAGTTAATTAAAACGGTAATTTTACCGCATTTCACTTATGCCAGCTTGGTTTTTCCGTCTCTTGATGCCTCTTGTCGTGATAAACTTCACGTAGCTTTCAATGACTGCACTAGGTTTGTCTATAATCTCCGTCGTTTTGATCATATCAGCCCATATCGCTCTGCCGTTTTGGGATACACGCTGGATATATACCTATCCCTCAAAGCCATGATGTTTATATATAAACTCCTTCAATCTAAGCGTCCATCATACCTTTACGAGTGTCTTCAATTTGGTCGTACGCCTAGAAGAACACTATTAATACTCCCTAGATTCTACCATTTGGTTGGGCAGAGATCTTTCTTTGTTCATTCGCTGCAATTGTGGAACAGCTTACCCTCAGATATACAGAGGTCGGGGTCATTGAATGTATTCAGGAAACGTGTTCTTAACTATCTTACTAACCAATAATATTCCTTCAAAAAAGCTTTCTTTACTCTCTCTTTTTTGGCTGCTTACACACCAAACTCGACATCGACATGACACGACGAAATTCGACAACATTTTTCTGTCGCGACTAGGGAATCCAATCCCGCACCATTTTTGCGCGATCAGAAATGCGGGACTAGACATGCGGGATCCGCGGGATCTGCGGGATTTGAGCAGTAGAATGACCTGTTAAAAGAACCGGGACTAAGAGAAATACTAACAATATTGCAAACTATTAACAATTTATGTGCTGTGCGTGTATATGAACGTTATCAATGTCACTACGACTACGACAGGGGATTCTCCACGTGAATTGAGCGTACGGGGATTACCTTTGCGGCTAATTGTATTGTTTGTCAAACAAACTACTGAATCAGTCATACAAAGTATTCAGGGCAATTCTGAACTACGCTGGAATTGATTAGGCTGGAATTTTCTTACATCGGTAGCATAAACTCTGTTGGGGCCATATTTGGTTTTTCGAGTCGATATCGATTTCTGTGGATAAATAAAAATTGGCATTTGGCAACACGATATCGACAACCTTATCGTGTCTATACGTGTGGATCAAGTCGTTTGACGTTTATTAAAGCGTAGTTTACATTATGCTAATACATTAGCGCTAATAGAGAAAACGTCATCATTAGCACACAATTAGTACAATGTAAACACATCTGCTAATTGCGTTAGCGCTAACGCCATTAGCGCTAGTAATGTTGGTTGCGCTCAAACTTTTGGTGCTAATTCAGTTTGCTAACGCATATTTTAAGATGGCGGGGACAACTTCACAACAACAACGACTTCACTATTAGCGAACTGAAATTTGCTAATGATGTAAACAGACATTGTCTGCTAATTTATTAGCAACTAATTTATTAGCGCTAATGAATTAGCATAATGTAAACTACGCTTAAGGCCCGAATTCATCGACCTGGATATATTCTCGGTTATTTCTTATCGCGTACAATTCTACGGATATTTTTTGCTATTCACGGAAAGCAAATACACCAGTTTAAAATTTTTACAGAATTACAAATTCATTCATATTGATTCAATATTTGAGCCGTTTTCTTTGAAAGTGGTGTAAGTCCACTTTGTATGATGTGGAGGTATTTAAGGGTTTGCATTTGAATGGATTGAAAAATATTGGTTTATGTTAATACGCTCATTTTACGTTTTTTAAATATTAAATTGATTTAATTTTATAATGTGATCGCTTTTAAAGTATTAGTTAAAAGAAACTTATACACTACTTTCAAAGTCAACAAAATATGAAAATCATACATTGATGAAATATTAAATATGGGATTTCAATTGAATCAAAGCAAATTTTCTTATGAAATTTTTATTAAATATGCTAAAAAAACAAAGTAAAAAGGTTTTATTCTAATATTTCTTCAGGTAATGCCATTTATATTATATTCATTACAACTTTATATTAATATGTTCCATTTTCCATTTTTTCATTATGAGAAAGTAGCCAAGATATATTGGAGGAGTATAAGTTAATAGATCCATCGTTGAATTTTTGGGATGCGATGGATGGATATAAAGGTGGTAGTATTATAATATTCAAATTTTCGTGGTCTTCCAAGTGTGGGGGATAAATCTAATGTTTTAAACTCCCCATTTTCATCAAATGAAGTTTTATACAGCATTGTATATGGTTTGTTTTTTAAAAACCTTATCCAAAATATCTTCAGCCAAGTTACCGCTTCACCACAACTACTTTTTCCGTCTTTTTAGAACTAACTACTAAACTAGTAGTTTCGTCGAAACAAAATCATAATGTTTCATTCCATGTAAAATAAACTTTCTACGTTTTCGGCATTGTTGTGTGATGGTATAATAATCTGTAGGAATAAACAGTAATTTTTTTTCTTATGGACGTCTCGATAGTGCCAAAATCGGAAAGATAAAAATGTCTAGAAATTTATGTCTTCGCGGAAAGTGGACTTACACTACTTTCAAAGTAATTATATTTGTAATTTCATTAACTAGCTAAATTTGTATTGAGAAAATGATGAAAATTTTGAAGGATTTTTTTGGTAACTGTTTAAGATAAAAAGTTCATAGCAGATAGCATTGAATGTTATCATTAACTAACTTTTTGTCAAAAATGGACTTACACCACTTTCAAAGAAAACGGCTTGATACTTTATTTCATTTTTTTAATTTTCACTCACAGCTTTATTCAATTATGAGATTTCGAAACTTCAAAAGTTAGAAATCGGCGGATAAACTTATTACCAGGTCGAACTGGTATTAACTTTATCCAAGTCCCGAAAATCGCGGTCGGTGAATACGAAATATCCACGATATTTATATGCGTGGATATATCCAGGCCGGTGAATACGGGCCTAAAACGCCCAATTTAGGCATACAAAAAGTTTCTACTTTAATTATATATAAGTGGTTTTTTTACCAAATACGGCCCCTGTAACGAAGATTAATTTCGAAATTACAATTTATGCTACTATGTAAGAAAATTCCAGTGGAATCAATTCCTGCATAGTGGAATTGGCCTGAATATTTTGTTTGACTGACTAAAGTATAGTTTGTTTGACATACAACACACTCTTATTTCATATACCTAATACTTCATAAATTCATGAACATAACTACTTAGAACAAAATCTATGATTTTTTTTTGCAGTCCCGCAAATCCCGCGGATCCGCGGGATTGATGTCCTCGATCCCGCGGGCTTGCGGGATTGAGATTTTGATGCGGGATTGGATTCCCTAGTCGCGACACACATCTATTCTTATCATTAAGCGAGTCTATTCACACTGAATTCGACATCGACACGACACGACAAGATTTTCTGTTGTGACACCCATTTATTCTTATTATTAAACGAGTGTATTCACACTGAATTCGACATCGACACGACACGACAGAACTCGACAAGGAAAAAAACTGTTACCGACGAAGGGCTTCACATTCAAATCAGTTTATATCCACTGAAGGCGACACGAGGAAAAACGTCGAACGACGACTTTCGACACGTCGAGTACTTATGCAGTGACTTTCGTTGTGTCGAGTGGTTCTGGTTGAAATGGATTGTGACGCAGAGAAATTAATGCTGTTGAGCAGCGTCCTGCAATTTATAACTTTTCGCTCAAAGAGCACAGTAATAAAAGCGTAGTGGACAAATTATGGGAAGAAATAGCGGAAGAATTAAAATGTCGAGTAAGTTCAAGGATTTTTATTTACACCCTTTTTATCATTCACAACATTTTTAAGCATATTTCCATTGCCACGCAATAGCTCCTTCCGATGAAACAAAATACTCCATGAATTATTGTCTCACTAATAGAGCGTAATTCGAAATTCGTTGATTATTTCGTTGATTTTCTTCATTGTTTGTCTCTTCATAAAGATTGTCCAACATTGCTCTGACTTCAGCGAATTTGACGAATGAAATTGTGCAGCACACAAACATAGTGACTTTTTCGCATTAAAAGCAACATTTTATTATCAATCACTCTAAATTTTTTGGTAATCATTCCAAAAGCACATTCCACGAGTCCTCTAGCCCTGGACAAACGATAATTGAAGATGCGTTTTTATTTCGTCAAATTTTTACGAGCAAATGGCTTCATTAAATTTTTGGCTAACGGATAAGCTTCGTCACCGACGAGAATGTAAGGAAATTGAAAACTGTTTTGTTTGTTTTCTAATTGAGCTGGTGAAGGAATTTGAAGGTTTCCGTTATTAAATGCTTTTCCGAATAAACTTTCATTGAAGACGCTACTATCTCCATTTCTTCCATAGTCACCAACATCTACGTAGATAAAGTTACCTTTAGCATCTGCAACGGCTTGGAGAACTATGGAATGATAATTTTTATAATTGAAATATTCGGAGCCAGCTTTTGGTGGGCATTCTATACGAATGTGTTTTCCGTCTACTGCTCCTATGCAGTGCGGAAAATCCCAAAGCTCTTCAAATTCTTTGGCAATAGTTGCCCATGTCTGACTGTTTGGTGTTTGCATATAAATGGGACACAATACTTCCCAAATAGCCTGACAAACTTCTGGAACAAATTTTTGTATAGTCGACACTCCTAGTAGAAACTGATGATGTAGAGATGTAAATGATTCCCCAGTTGCCAAATACTTAAAAAAATAACAAAAAAATTCCAATTACATTAAATTTAATATTTTTGCATTAAAATTTTCAGCTCAGGATTGCAGAGAAAAGTGGATCAATTTGCGGAGTTCTTACGGGTGATGTCTACGCGAAAAGACAACAGCATCAGGATCTTCTGCGAAAAAGAAAAAAAGTGGTATCTTGAAGACGCCATAGGATTTCTGCGTGATTTTATGCATCAACATAAAAATACAGAAACTAATATCGTCATTAGTCACGGTATACAGAAACAAGGTAATGTAAAAGACGAAATATCGTATCGTAATTGCGAATATCGTAGAAAAAGGCGACGTCACCCGGCAAGGTTAATACAGAAAACAACAACAACACTTTCGATTTTGTATGGGGAAGACTTGCCGAGTGACGTCGCACTAATACGATATTCTACGATATTCAGTCTTTTACATTACCTTGTTTCTGTATACCGAGGTCATTAGTCTTCCGTCAACTCCTGAAACGGGCGGATCCAACTCTAATACTGATCAAATAGAGGTTCTAGAATATTCACAGCATTCTTCAACTCCGGCTAATGATGACTGTGCTTCTGATTCTGTTCCTCATAGAAAAACGGTTAAGGCTACAGCGGCTGATAAAATTGCAGATCCCATGATCGCATTTTTACGTTCACGCACTAATAAAGAAGATAATCCAAATTTGACATTTTGCAAAGGACTCGTTCCCGACATGGATAAACTCAGTGAACCTTATTTGAGAAGATTTAAAAGAGAAGTTAACAAGCTCCTAATGGATTTGCTTGATGAGCAGGACAACGCACAGTCGACACAGTATTATCAAAATAGTCAACCATTTTGGACCCAAACATACAATGCTGGAGCTTCACAAATTTCTCCACAGGAATCATCAAAGCAGTCAGTGGCGGCTCCTGCCTCTAAAATATGGTGGGGCTTGAAAAAAATATTAATTATCAATTCAAAACAATGAATGAGATTTTCTTTATTTTCGAGTATAGATCGTAGTGCTCGGAAATTGAAGTTCCACCGAATTTCAACAGTTCGCGGGAAACCACGTTTGTTGCAAACTTCCATTAATAAATCTTTTCGTTTGGGAGAGCATGATAAGAATTACGTAAAAGCAGATATATTGACGAAAAATATTGGTTTTTCTTTAATAACTGAGCATGCCTGCTTTAAGACTAAATTTAGTTGATGGGCATAACAATGCACACAGTTTGCAAATGGATACAATTTTTTTAATAAATTTTGAATCCCGGAACTGATTACAGCGCCACCATCATATGTTTGAGCGATCAATTTTTTTTCTACAAAATTTGTTGCTTGAAGTTCAGATTTCACTTCATGTAGTCACTTCACAGTATTAAAGTAACTCATTTTGTACGGTTTTCGAAGTGTTGTTTTGCGATTTGATTATTCTTCAAGTAGTCGTCGAATGCGATGTCTATTGATCTGGTATATGTAACCATATCAAGAAATATTCCTCGATTACTACTTAATTCACGTTCATTGTGTCCACGAAGATCTAAATTGTGACCACCGCAAAACTTTAAGATATCTAAAATTCGTCTTTACTTGACTATTTTTTTAACATTTTCATTATATTTTGTCCCGAAGGTTTGGTAATTTAAAGTATTTTTTAAATGCGTAGCTCTCGTTTCATGTTTTTTAATTCGTTCCGATAAATGTTTTAACTCCCGGATACCGATTTCTGTCCAAGCCGATTCTATTCTAAACAAAAAGCAATAAAAGCAATGCAATGCATTTTTCCTATACTAACCGTAAGCCATTTCTTTTTAGAAACCAATCCAATGAAAATTTTCTACTTTGAGATTTTTCAGTACAAATTAATTTAAAATCAAATGGTTGATGTGGCCCTAAACGTTTAATTTCTAATTTTTCTTCTAATTACAACAAAGAAAAATTTCCCTTCAATAAATTATCTACGTGATTCATTTTAACCAAAAACAAAAATTAAAATTTAAGAAAATTATACATTACAAAATTGAATATTAATATTTATTGCAAATAATTTAATAAATAATAATTTAATAATATTTATTGGCGAATAATTCAATATATATTTACCGCAATTCTGCAAGCCCACAATTTTCACTTAAAAATCAACTTGTAACTGTCAGTTAAAATTCAATCTCCAATTAGCTCTTTTTCCAATAAAAATTTATCTTTTTACTACTTTTTACTACATTTCTATCAAAATATTTGCTACGGGCTAAATAAAATCAGCCCCTCAGGTATATAAAATCCATAAGTGAAAAAAAAGTATCAAAATGTTCGGCCAATTAGTAGCAAATGCAGGCAAAATTACTTTAGAAATATAATAAACAGAACTAAAAGAACGAACCGACAACACTAGCATTCGATGTACGAGAGCAAACCCAAGAGAACAAGAGAATCCACTGACATGTATACATGTCAGTGAAGAGAATCCCAATGAATCCTAGGGCTAATAAATTTTAGCCCCACTTGGTAGAACAAATGTTGGTTGAATCAATCGCCAAGTCAAGAAATTTTGCATACAAAATGGTTCATCTTCGGGGCTGACTCAATGATAGCCCCTGACGAGAGAATTACATGTAAATGGGTATGGAATTACGATTCGGCCAGATTATTTTGATGAGAGAGTTGAGAGTTTTTCTTATTTTTTTATTTGCTCTTTTTTTTATACTTTTCCTATGAAGTTCTACTTGGAATTTTTTTGTGGGGTATTATTTTGAATTTTTTTTTAGAAATTGTAATAAATTGCAAAGAAAATTTGCGTTGCTTTTTTGTAAAAATGAAATCAATTAAAAAATGTATGAATATGATTTGCTCGATAATTTCTGGTGGGGCTAAGCCCCACTAGCCCCTAAAGACGAGCCGCCACTGAAAGCAGTCCAGTTCAATGACTCAACTGTAAAAATGTAAGAAATATATATATAAATAAAACGTACGATTACTCACCTCAATGTAACAAAAAGTTTTTCATTTGGGGTTACACTTTTCCGGTAATTTGTATCGCACTTCTTAATTTTTTGTGCACCATATTTAACAATTTATCGTATAAATTTATGGACATCCGAGTGTAATTTTTAAATTTTGCAGGGTAATTCCTATATTTTTGAATTTTTTCAATTATCACATTTTTTTCCCTTTCTTTTAAAAAAGGATCAACCCAAAATTGCCTTTCTCTATTTTTAAAAAATAATTTTTGACACGCAAGCATAACGAAAATTTCATCTTCTGAATCCGACGACATCTTCTTGCCGAATCTCCGTACACACTGAATTCAACATGACACGACATGAACTTCTTGTTCATTAGGTGTCGAATTTGGTGTGTACGAAGATTCGACAAAAATTTTTTTGTCGATGGACGTTTTGTAATGTCGTGTCGATGTCGAGTTTGGTGTGTAAGCAGCCTTTTTCTTCTCTTATCTTACATCCATCTTATTCATTTTTATAATTAATAATTAGTTAACTTTTACCAATTTATTGTATTTTCCATTGTTACTTGTAAGTGCATGCGTTTTTAACGTTATAAGATCTGAAACAAATAAAAATCTCCCATTAATTGATTGCTGGTGGTGGCTCTGTAACGACAGCACACTACACAAGATCGTATAAATTGCCGAAATACCCTCCGACCGTTCAAGAATCAATATTTGTTCCTTATATGTTGTAAAGTTGCTTGTATCCCAGCATGTGTTTGTGTGAGCCTGATGGTTAATTAGTCTTGTCTGATGATGTTGTTTTGGCAGGATGATGGGAAACTTCTCATTGTAAGGTATAGGAGCGTGCTTAAGGCGACCAGCAACTCGTAGTGTTTCATTGCCATCAAGAAATGGATTCATGCTTCGCAGCATGCTATTTGGTGGTAAGACCCTTTTGCCCTTAAGGCATGCAATGTCGTTGGAGAAGGCGTTTGGCTGGGCTAGTTTAATCCAGAGGGTGAGGGCAAGGTCAAGTTCATTAAGGCTGAGAGTGCATGTATATCTAGAATGCTTTGACCTGCAGTTGTGCATGAAGGGTAGACAAAGTGCTGTCACTCTGATAAGTTTCGTCAGGTTTGAAAAACTCTGTAGTAATTGATGTGTGAGCTGGTTGACCTGAATGGAGAAGGTATGTGCCTCGTTCTGGTTCTCGTCTTCCTCTTTCGGGAGGTCGTCGTTGTTGGGAAATGCTGGAGTTTGCGGCCATGATGTAAAATCTTGTCTTAACCACAGTCAGCTGGATTGTCGGCAGATTGAACGTGATGCCATGTGGCCCGGGTATCTTTTCGTGGATGAGGTACACACGATTGGCCACAAATACCTTCCACTTGGACGGATGATCTCGCAGCCACGCAAGGACGATAGTTGAGCCTGACCGCAAGTGTACAGGAACGGTGCTGAGATTTAATGTAGCTTTAGTATATGATACTAATTCGGCAAACGGGGCAGCTCCACATAGTTCTAGCCTGGGTAATGATACTTTTTTGAGCGGGCTTACGCGAGTTTTGGGGCCAAGTAATGAGACTTGACATGTATCACGGGCGTGAACTACACGCAGGTAGACTGCAGCTCCATATGCCGATAGTGAGGCGTCGCTGAATCCATGCAGCTCAAGGCCAAGCGGTTTGAGAGTCACACGAATCCATCGACTTATGTGAAGTCGATTTATATACCTTAGATCTTGTTTATATTTTATCCAGGTTTCATGAAGATTATGAGGCAGCTGATCGTCTCAATCGAGTTTGGCCAACCACAATTGTTGAAGGAAGATTTTCGCGTTGATGGTAACTGGAGATAACCATCCTAAAGGGTCGTAAAGACGGCTGTTGTCTACTAAACAGAGCGTTTAGTGGATGAGTGCGAATCCGAAAAGCTGATGTGGAAAGTGAACGCATCCAACGATGGGCTCCAGCCAATTCCAAGCGTTTTGATGACGGAGTCAGTTACGACTTTGAGTGCTAATCCTTGTAGAAGCAAGTTGGAATTCGATAGCCACTTTCGCAACTTGAGGCAGCCTTTCTTGAGTAGTGTGGAGAGTTCTTCAGGAAGTGCTCCGAAGAGAGCATCATCTAGGTAGAGATTGTGTTTGATTATCCTGGAAGTTGCAGGGTACTCCTTAGAGTAATCATTTGCCAGCTGCTGAAGAGTCTTGCATGCAAGATAGTGGGCACTTAATAGGAATTGATGCTGAGGGGCGCCAGAGGATTCGCTGCAAGTTGGTATCGGCTTTGTTCACAGATATTTTCCGATACATTTTCTCAATGTCCCCTGTAAGAACATGAGGGTACATTCGCCATTTCAGGATGACTGCAGCAACATCATTTTAAAGCTTGGAGCCTACGTGAAGCACATCATTTAAGGATAAGCGAGACGACGTTTTTTGCGACGCGTTGAACACCACGTGCAGTTTTGTGGTGGTGCTGCTGGGCTTCAGTACAGCATGGTGCGGAAGATAATATGTAGCCTCTTCAGTGGTTTCGTCTGCAACTTGCCTTAGTACTCTTCCATAAATTTCGAATATAAATTATGAACCTCGGCATAGTGTGCAAACTTACGTTCCATTCGGAGTAACAAGGCAGCATCTCTTGAAGATCCCAAGGAACTAGCAGGCAATTTCATAGGGAGACGAACAACATACCGACCCCTTATATCCCTGTAGTGGGTTTTTGGCGTAGTGATTCTCACAATGACCTTCATCAGGAGTAAGGCGTGTAGCTTTGGATGGTTCCTCAGTTTCGCAGAAATGTTGTAAGTTGTGCTGTGGCTGACCCAGGTGGGCCTCGACGTAGTTCCCCCAGTAGTATGTCGTCGTAGACTTCAACTCCTAAGATAAGGTCGATTATTAAGGGTTTAGCAAAATCAGGATCAGCTAATGGCAGGCAGCGTAGGTATGGCCAATCCTGACAGGAGATTGGCTGAGACGGCATCAGATTGGTCAGCGTAGGAAGTACTAGAGACTGGACAGAATATCGATGAGCCGGATTTTCTAACGATATCACTTCAAGTTCGACAAATGAATGGGCGACGCCTGTTTCGGTTTTCCCAACGCCGAAAGATTTAATAAGCTTGCTAAAGATGACGTGAAGCTCGACACCGAACATTGGCCTAGCAGAGCACGCACTCTCAATTGTCGACCATTTCTACATTGAATTAAAACGATTGCTGTTGCCAATAAAGTGGATGACGGACCTCTACTATAGTTTGATAAGTGTGCACGAGTTGCTTGAGGCTGAACTTCAGGTGATGTACTGACAGGAGTAGTTTCTGGTCCTTGAGACGACTGGTGAATTCTCCTATGATGCTTTTGATGACAAAGTTTGCACCTATTTGTTGACGGACATTCGCTCACGATTCGGGCTCAGACAATTGCTACAATTGCTTCCTTTGTAAGAGCGCAATTCTTTGTTCTACAGGCATTGCTCGAGGGCAAAACAGAAGTATATGTTTCCCGTGGCAATTGATACAAGTCCGTCGGGCAGCAGCGGTGGAGTGATGTGACTGCACAGCTGTTCTTACAAATCTCTGTTTACTTTGATAGTTGTACGAATAGTCCAGTAAGTGAGGGTTTTTACCTACAAAAACTATTAACAGGCTACAAAGGTATATAAAAAATAGGAAATTTTCCGTAGAATTCAATGAACTATTTTTAAAACAAATGACGCGCTTGCGTCCTTTTCAAAATGGCGCCCAAAGTTAGCGAAAAACAGTTTTTTACGTTTAAAAAAGAAACTTGGTGTTGTACAAAAAAAATTTAATGGCAAAGTTGTGTAACTCTTTAATACGGATCGAACTGCCGTGGTCCGGTCTCAAAATGTTGCAAACTCAATTAGTAATTGCAAAAAAACCGCTAAAAATCGCTATTTTTTGAAATACCTGTAGCTCCGTGAAAAGACGATATTTTTTAACGAACCACGGTGAAAGCGTAGTTCAATGTAAGTCGAATAAGAGCGTTTTTACAGATTTGCAAAATATTGCAAGATTTTTGCAGAATTCGATTTTTTCGAAAAAAAACGCGTTTTTTTCAATGTCCAATAGCTCATACAGGCCATCATATTTTTACACCCTACCGGTACCAAAATTTTCTTTAACAGTTGCGCTTACATGTGCAATTAATGCGCATATCAAAAAATGATCCCTAATATGTGCAAAATCAGTCAAAAGATCGATATTTTTTTATACCCCAAAAAACCATGAATATATTTGTGATTTTTAATTACATTGGAATGCCATCATTGCCAATCGAAAGCTGACATTTTTCTAAAAATTTACAAAAAAAATTTTTTTGCTCTCCGACCTTCTTGAGCCGAGATAATTTTTTTTTTGAAAAAAATCGTGTGGCGCCATCTTTTGAGATAAGTCTGCTGAATACTTATATTTTCAATAAAAAATTCCCGCAACTTTGTCGGCCGTTGCTGAGCATTGTAAAATCAATTAAACTCGCAGCTCTATGCTGCGGCGCGCATTAGCTGGCGCTATAGTCCGGTCAAAATAGACGAAAAAAGCTCAAGATGGGTGATAATTCAGAAGTTGCTGAAAATTGAGCCCTTACAAATATCATTATAAATAAAATGGTGAATCCCCCACCGATCGGTCGGTGCCAAATATTTTTATTCAAGGTCAAAAGGTCAAAATATCAGTTTTTGGCAAATATCTGCTAAACGGTAAGTTTTATCACAAAAAAGTTTCCACCAAATTTGTAGATTATGCGATTATCCACATAAATAGATATTATACATTTTCCTGTACAAATTGCCATTCATGAGATATCGCCGTTTTAAAGATTTAAAATACTCATATGCACTCATTCGCGACTTGTATAGGCATCAGACGTTCAATAAGTCCTTTGTTGGACTACCAGGAATCACCCCTGATAACATTAGCCACGTAGAAAGGATTCACCATTTTATTTATAATGATATTTGTAAGGGCTCAATTTTCAGCAACTTCCGAATTATCACCCATCTTGAGCTTTTTTCGTTGGATTATTTTTCATTATTATAGAAATTATCGCGAAAAACCCTTAAAAAGGGGTATTTTTTCGTTTTTAAGGGCGACGCCCATATTCTAGGACCGCAGGACCCCGATTTTCGTAATCAGCGACCCAAAATACATGTAGGGTTTGATTTTCTTAATGGTGTTATGTTGGAACACCCCCCTTCGCGTTTTGAATTGACTATTTATGCAATAAACCCCTTTAAATAAATATTTAGAGCGTTCTGGCAAGCATTAGGTGAAAGGTAAATGTTCTGGCATTAATTTTTATAAATAGAGAAAGCTATCAAAAATAATCTCCAGAAAATTCATGAGTAATACTATAACAAAATTGAACTTTATTTTTTACCCTCTTTGTAATTTTGGGGTAGTTCATCCCGGCCACAGGGGGCTGCCAGAAGCAACTTTTATTGTTCAGCAGGCATATAAGATTTAGTGTGGAAATTTTCATGAGGGATGAAATGACAACACAAAATACGTCGCTGGCTCTTGGTCTATAAATACTTCAAGAAATTCCCATATATTCAAAAAATAGTCCAACAACACGCAAATATATTTCCGAAAAATAGGTTTACGAAAAAATAATATAATGTCCAACAATATAATTGAGAAAAAAATTCAAAAAATATGTTCAGACAATTTACAAATATATTGAAAATAGTCCAGTGAAACTTAAAAAATATTTCCGAAAAAAAATTACCCAAAAAATTCAAAAAAATATAATTTCAATAAAATAGTCCAGAAAAATATTCAATATTTCCGAAAAAAATAGCTCAAAATATAGTCCAAATAGTCCAAAAGAATCACAAGAAATAGGCAACCGAGTTTGCTTCTTTTACGTCACGCACTGTAGCTCAAAAGTTCTAAGGCTCTAAAGTCCTACCGAAGTGAGCATGAATTCTTGAAAGCTCTCGAGCCTTTTAATGTTTAAGCGCATAAAAGTGCAGTTTTTTCATTGCCCACTGTGACTTAAAAGCTTCGATGAGATTGCAATTTCGTCAATGGTGCACGTAGAGCTAAATATTTGCACATATCACATTTATATTTCACTGGCATGCGATATTACTAAATTAATTAATTGTTTTATATAAAGTAAGCAAGTTTGTGTTCACAGGGGTTAGTTGATATACTGGAACGAACTCACCAGATTTCCAATTGGTTTTTTCTTTCAAAAATCAGATGACAGATGGGAATTGAAAGGTCTTGTCTCCTGATGCGCGATGAACTTGTTGGCTGATTATGTTGGAGCATAACCGCATGGTTCCTTCGCACATGGAATTCACTATTTTTCACTTATCCACTCATTGCTTGCGGCACTTATTTTTTCTTTGTGATGAACACTATTGAATTTGCAACACGCACTATAGAATATCTAAAGGGTTAGGGAAAGGTTCCCGGGTTTCGGCACCAAAATGTTTGATCCCGAGGCAGCATCGCTTAGCCGGCGATAATCCACAATCACAAACAAGTGATCGCGCGTATTGTTTACTCGAGTGAAGTCTTTCGAAATGTTTTCATCACATCAAGGCAACAAAAGTGATAAAAGAAAAACAGTCCAATTATTAAAGAAGAAGAAAATTATTAAAATTCATTATAAAAACGTGTATTCGTATGGTTTCTAATCAGGCGATGGATGCTTGGCTGGTTAAAAACTAAAAACCATCTACGCTAGCTCACAGTGAAATTGACCAGCCATCAACTTCAACAGATAAACAAAATAGAGTTGATCAAACGGCTGCACCAGACAAATCTGTTAATGGTACACCGAAAGACATTTCTCGAAAAGGTGAGCAAAAATGTACACAAAATTTTGAAGATTTTACATTTCCGAAAAACAACGATGGGCGGTCTTTCCAATCAAAATGGATTAATACCTTTGAATGGATTTAATAGTCTAAACAAACTGATAAAGTATACTGTTATGCTTGTCGTCAGTTTTCAATTATTAACCCAAACGACGTCTTCGCCTCTAGCGAATTCAATGCATGGAAAACTGCATTAAGTGCTGGGAAAGGGTTGAAACGAGATTCTGCTAGCTCAAATCATATCGGTTCTATGCTCTCGTGGAAAGAAAATCAGTCAAGAATGAATCAAAATCAGGAGATATCAACTCTTTTAAATGAAACAGTGCTATAAAAACGCCGATATTATTTCAAAGCTATCGTTAAAACTATTCTGTTTATGGTAAGGATCGAGTTACCTTTGCGCGGTAATTGGGGTATTGATGAAAATATTGAAATGGGCATCTTTCAAGAGACAATGCCTGGAAATGCGCTATATGCATCACCCCAGTTACAGAAAGAATTGATTCACATTATTGCGAATGTTTTCCGTGAAAATATTGTAGCAGAAATTAACAAATCGACATTTATGACTTTGATGGCCGATGGCACAACGGAAAAAAATGGGAACGTGTATTCAATTATTTTCCGTTATTTGAAAAATGAATTACCTGTAGAGACACTTTTCACGATGGAAAACGCGGAAGACATTTCTGCTCTTGGTATCTCAAATTTGATTATTGATCGAATTGAAACGCATGGAATTGACGACAGAAAAATCATAAGCCAATGTTATGCTGGCGCAGCAGTGATGAGCGGCGAATATGGTGGTGTACAGACACTGATACAAAATCACTACAATCGTGTAATTCGATATGTACACTGTTTTAATCATCGGCTGCACTTAGTAGTGACCGATGTACTCAAAAATATCAACGAATGTCGGCTGTTTAGTGGTGAGGTAAGACTACTTCACAATTTTTTTTTGGGCGATTCAAGGTGCGAAAGGAATATGAGGGAACCAACATTCCAAGATTTAGACTGGGAGCTGGGCGGAATTGAGTGTGCAAAATGTGAGGACCGCATTCCGCCAACAGATTTGAGTTGAGAATAGCGGAATGATGAATGATTGGGATGTTGCCGGTCCATTTTTAACCCCTCTTTTTTATAGGATCTCTACGGCTTCCGCGGCCTGCTTTTTGACGATGGATTTTTATGAAGCATCGCAAAATAAGACGAAAATATATAATAAAATTTTTCGATATCACGCTTAGTTTTCGAGAGATTGACACTTGAAGTTGACTTTTTGAGGTATTTCCCAAAGGTTTCTAGTTATAGTCACAGTTTACAGTTATATCACAGCTAGGATTTCCGTGCCACAGATATTTTAATTATGAATTTCGATAAAACACCCCTAAATAAAACGAAAATGTAAAATAATTTTTTTCGATATCTCGCTACGTTTTTGAGAAATCGATACTTGAAGTTTTAGGTGTTTTCAAAAACATCTACAACGTTAATCATTTCCAAAAAATACTAATAATTAAGGGTAATTATTTTTTGGTATTATTTAATTTATCTTGCTATTATTACCTTGAATTATGCCAAAAAAAGTGGATATTGACACTAAAACAATAATTAAAATTGCTTTAAAGCATTTGTTTTATCAATTTTTGGATATCTAAGGGGAGGGGGTATACGAAAATTGGGCCGATTGGCTTAAACTTCATTAAGTTTCTGGAAACATCATGAAGCATAATCTATAAACCTTTCTGAGATCAAAACAATTGATAAAAGGCGGTCCTCACATTTTGCGCACTCAATTCGCTCCAGCTCCCAGTCTATACCTATTAGTAGGAAGCCGTAGAGGTCTAAATAAAAAAAGAGGGGGTAAAAAAAATTGGACCCAAAAATGGACCGGCAAGATCTCAATTATTCATCTTTGAGCTATTCTAAACTGAAATCTGTTGACGGAATGCGGTCCTCACATTTTGCACACTGAATTCCGCCCAGCGCCTGCACTAATTGATCGATACGCGACGGACGGGTCATTTAAACTCAATTAAATCTATACACAAGAACTACAAAGAGTTGCTTGAGATATTGATAAAAATTAAAGAAGGAAATGGTCACAATTTTGATGGTGATGATATGGTGTCAGCTGCAGGACTAGTTAGTTCGATGATGTAGGAATATTTCATATTCATGCTTTATGCACTCCATGATTTGTTGAACATAATCGAACCGGCCAATCAAATTCTTCAAAAACGCGACGTAGGTTTTCGGTTGGCAAAGCCAGTAATCGATGCTGCACTTGAGAGTGTGCAGCGTTTAATATCCGACGAAGTATTCAATAGCTTCTTTCGTTTAGTAGGAGAAAGAATGGATACATTTGAATGTGCCCCAAGGCCCAAACCAATCCGGCAACGCTCGTCATGTTTTACCGATTCAATTGTTAAGCAGCGTACACACGACAAACTTGGTTGACAACCAAGTTGGCACCATGAAATATACAGATACTCCAACTAGATTGCCAACATTCGTTCAAAATTCGTTATTTTCTGTCATTTTCACTTTACAATTCTCAACTAAGTTCGCAACACCACTACAAACATACAACATGGTTGCCAACTTCTACTAAAAATCAAAAATTTTTGATTTCATTCCAACCGTTTGGTAAACTTAATTTTAAGTTGTCAACCAATCCACACAGTTTCAATTCTGACACCAACACAAAATGTTGTCAACTTTGTTGCCAACCAAGTCTGTCGTGTGTACCCTGCTTTATGGAAACTCTCGGCGAAGATTCGAGAAATGTCGGTTTGAAACCGGTCTATTTAGAAATAATTGACAGCATTTTTAACGAAATTAAAAGGCGTTTTCACCACAACAGCGATATTTTGAATATGATATCCAGCATTGCCAGACGTCCCGATTTTAGCGCGACGTCCCGATTTTTAGCCCAAAATCAAATGTCCCGCTCGGGACAGGCTCAGTCCCTAAACTATGAACTTATGGTTGGCTTTTTTCTTTTAGAGCTAGATGTGATTAATTCTGGATGGTTTCCTCGAATCCAGGTACCAAAATATTGCATTTCTTTGGTAGTTTTGTTCGAATGCGTAAGCATTGCGCAGTGAGTTGCGTAATATATGTCGCTAAACTCAGTGGCGTATTTACCCTAGGGCTATAGGGCCATGGCCCGGTCGGTAGGTTTTGAGGGGCGGCTTGCGTGATGTTCATCCAATTTGACCGTCTATGGTGTTATATTTGCAACTGATTTATTTAATTCATTTGACATTTTGACATTTCATTGATATTCTTAAAGTACGTTTACACTTGCTACTTTTGACAGATTCTTAAACTATGTTTGCACTTACTACATCTCCCCTCTTTTATATTATTATTAATATTACATATTTTTCTCTACACCCTTTTTTTTAAAAAAATATCACATTATAATTTCCAAAATTTTTAAGTTCCATTCATTCATTGTTACGAAAAAAAATTCTTTTTTTTAAACTTGTGATTATCTTATTTACTTATTTTATTATTATAAACTAGCCTGCATGTATTAAGAAAATATAAGAAAATTTTATATAAATATAATAAAATGAAAGATCATAGGATATCTTTCTTATTCTATTTTTATAAACTTGGCAGCATGTTATCAAGACCATTCGAAACCTGTCTATTTTCCGCTCACCTTACGCAATGTAATTGTGTTTCGGCGAAGAGTGGTACCATCCAATATGAGCGTGGTGATTTATCTCTACTTTTTATTTTGGCAATAACCCATTCTTTACCGTTTCTAAACCAAAATCATTCACCTATTTGAAAATTAGTGTTTCTTTCTTGGGTCTTTCTATTATAATATTTGCAATAATTATTAATCTTTTCTTCAAGCCTACTTCTAACTATTGAATCATAATCATGTTTAAAATTTTCATCTTTTCCTGGTATAATCGATCTTGTTTCCCTTCACATTAATAAGTGGGTAAGAGCTAATCCTGGTTTGTGTGTTGGCGTATTACGATATTTACCACAATTCGTTGTGGGTATCTAACTTTTTCCTAAGTAATTGCGATGCTGTTCCAACCATTCTTTCCGCAAACCCATTTGATTGGGGATAGCGTGGGCTGGTAGTATTGAGATCTATATCTAATTCTTGACAAAAGGTTCTAAACTGATAAGATCCAAATAGTATGTTGTCTGAATAATAATACGCGGTATACCTAAATACGAAAAAAGTGTCTTTAACTTGCTAATCACCTCCAATGCCGTTTTGTTTTTTATGTCTAAAAATGTGGAGAAATAGTCACCATACTAAATAAAATTTTCCTCTTAACTCCATCAAGTCCATACCGATTTTTTGAAAGGGACTCATTGGTATATCGTTTGGCAGCATTGGTTGTTTTGGAGGTTGAGCTCTATGTTTTTGACAAATGGCACAATTGGTAATCATGTGTGAAAAAGGTTGAGGTAATAATAATAAAAGTCTTTCGGTTATAATAATACAAACGGTTTAATTATTCAATCCGGTAACAATAGCTAGGAAATATTAAGTACCCGATACGATCGGTCCGGTGGTTATACTTAAACTGAAACTGGTGATCTCTATAGAGAATAAATTTGTAGAGCCGGGTAGAAATAGTGGTGCATTGTTTTTTAGAATAATGAAGATTTTCTACATCCTCCGGCGCGCAAAATACGAACGTCATTTTAGGAAATTTCAATTGGATACAACATCTGGACTGGTCTTCGCAATTTGGAACCATTGGAGAAGCGAACCTCGCAGGCTCGTACCTTGCCATCTCTTCCTGGAAATATCGTAATTACCACCGCCAACTTCCAAAAGAGTCTTGGTGAAGAAGCATCGTAGACTTGGACGACATCACCGGGCTTGATGGTTGAAGAGAATCCACCTTTATTATGGTGTAAGGACCGGAGCTGCTGTAAGTAATCTACTCTCCAGCGTTTCCAGATGAAGTCGCTGTATTTGCATCGATCGACCCAAAGTTTCGTATTTGTCCGTTGGACGGTTGAGTTGAGTCAGCTGCTGAAGGTAAAAGGGTAGCTGACTGCCTGCCATTCAAAAAATGCATCGGAGTCAAAGGCGCTAGGTCTAAAGGATCATCCGAGATGTTAGCGGTCTGGAATTAATGATGCTTTCAGTTTCAGCTAATAATGTATTCATTTCATCGTCGTTAGGTGTTGATTTTGTGATAGCAACTTTCAGTATGCTCTTAACACTTCGGACCATCCTCTCCCAGGATCCACCCCACCAGGGCGCTCTTTTGACTATAAATCTACAAGTTATGCGGTGGCTACCTCAAAAATTTTGGAAATTCTCATCATTTAATAAATTTTGCAAAACACCCATCTCCTTTGCCGCTCTCTTGAAGGTGCGCGTGTTGTCGGAATTATATATATATATATATATATATATATATATATATATATATATATATATAATATATATATATATATATATATATATATATATAATATATATATATATATATATATATATATATATATATATATATATATATATATATATATATATATATATATATATATATATATATATATATATATATATATATTATATATTATATATTATATATATATATTATATATATATATATATATATAATAT
>CAWLCO010000021.1:37150-182150 GCA_963855945.1 Thereva nobilitata | reverse complement strand
ATACTAAATTGAAACATTTTTTACAACTATTAATATATAAATAAAGATCTCTTCATTACCTTTAAAATGATATCTCATTTAACTCGATACGATGAATAGTAACGGAGTAATAGCGATTTGAAAAAGGGCATAATCGGCGAGTGACGTAAACTTTATCCCCCTTATTTTTGAAAATACTGACCGACAAAAAAAATATACGGGTCCGCTTATTTTGTATAGGGACTGCGTAAAAAAATTTGAAGCAAATCAAAAATGTTGAATAATAAAAGTTTTCTCACAAAATAAAAAACTTTACCGCGTTTTCGGCACGGCTAAACTTCAAACAATTGAGATAAAATTTTTTGGAGAATTATTTTTTCATGGTAGAGCACCATTCTAGGGGTTAGCACCTAGAAATTTCCGACTTTTAAAAATAAGGGTCTATTAAAAGGTTTTCCAGGACTTTACCCTTAAGGGGGTAAAATTACCCCTAGATTAAAGTTGAATTGGAAAAAAATGTATACTTTAAATGACCCCCAAAAACATATTAATAATGAAAAAACAGACTCAAAAAGTTAGTTTTTTCAATTGAACGTCTGTTTTTTCATTATTAATATGTTTTTGGGGGTCATTTTTAGTATAATTTTTTTTCCAATTCAACTTTAATCTGGGGGTAATTTTACCCCCTTAAGGGCGCGCGCACACAGAAAGCGGAGCGGAGCTGAGCTTATCAGCTCTGCGCTAACTTTACATTAAAATCCCCGGTGCTGCGCACACTGTGAGCTGAGCGGAGCTAGCTCACAGTGTGCGCAGCACCGGGGTTTTTAATGTAAAGTTAGCGCAGAGCTGATAAGCTCAGCTCCGCTCCGCTTTCTGTGTGCGCGCGCCCTTAGGGTTGAAAATATTTAATCTTTGTCTGAAAAAACCTATGCAACCCAATGCCAAGCGAAAAGTAGAAAAAAAAATTTTTCCCACATTTTTTTTATTCAAAGTTGATTTTTCATAATGGGGGGGGGGGTAGTTTTAACCCCTTAAGGGTTGAAAATAATTTATTTTTGTTTGACACTACGCATACAATCGAATTTCATAAACTTCATTATTACTGAAATTATCGTGGATAACCCTTAAAAAGGGGTGTTTTTTTCATTTTTAAGGGTGACTCCCATATTTTAGGCCCGCGGGACCTCGATTTTCGTGATCAGCGACCCAAAATCCTTGTAGGGTTCGATTTTCTTAACGGTGTTATGTTAGAACACCCTAACGCGCGTTTTGAATGGACTAATAGTTCGTTCTAGTGAGCGGAACACGGAACCAAACGAACCAGTTTGAAAAGAGCCATTTCGCCTAACACTAGTCAACGTTCTGTTTGTGCTTCTGTCAGATACTGGTTAAAACTGCTTTATTCGCGCTACTCACAGCTTTTGTCATTGCCTTTGTCGCAGCTTTTGTCACAGCGCTCTTGCCATTTATCGCAGCTCCAACTTGTGTTGCCAGTTTAGGCTATTAATCGCCAAATAGGCTATCTGTTTTACCTATGGGCGATTAAAATTTATCCATTGGCTACAGACCGCTAATTAGGCTCCTCTTATGTTTTACGATAATTTAAAAAAAAATTCCTCCTTTTATCAGGAAATAAAAAATAATACGAAATCAATTATATGAAAATTTTCACTTCAGTCCTTAGTATATAAACATATGAGTGATAGCGCCACATGTATATGTGATTTCGGTCTTAGGCTAGGCGAACACTGATCTCAGCACAGCATAGCACAGCACAGATAATCAGCCGGGAGCCAGCAGAGACATAATTTTCTTTCCAACAGCGAATATTGAACGCAGGTCACATAACGCAGTGCACAATTTTGTATTGTGGAAATTGTTATATCAAGTACTAAAAAATTTATTTTTACCGTCTTTATATCAATTCAATTGTAATTTTACTCCATATTTTATTTTTGAAACTTTCTGTTACATAATTTTTATTATTTGTATCATATAAGATTGAAAAATTTATTTTTACCGTGTTTATATCAATTCAATTGTAATTTTACTCCATATTTTATTTTTGAAACTTTCTGTTACATAATTTTTATTATTTGTATCATATAAGATTGAAAAATGCTTCACTGCTTCTTGGCTGTGTCTTACCGACAGAGGAAACTGTGTTTCAATCACAACCCGCAGAGCTGAGACAGAGGCCTCTGCGACTGCTGTGTCTGTGCGGTCCCAAATATGCGATGGTAGCTTAGATATAATGAAACACAGTTTTCTCTGCTGTGCTGGGCTGTGCTAGGCTGCGCTGTCCTGGGGCCAGCGTTCGCCCAGCCTTATGATTGGTTAAAATTCTTAACGGTGGGAGCCTTTCATTTAGCCACAGAAAGAAAACTGTGCGTGTCGCACTGTGTAAGCCCAAATGGAACACTTGAGTTCATGAAAAATCCGCCACAGCGCCCTTTCGTCGTTTTTATTTTCGTTTGACAAGTAAATCGTAAATTTTATGTTGATTATTTCTTTAAATTAATTACCCGACATCTTATAAATGCTGTGAATCTTAAAAAAGAAACAATATTGTTGTAGATTATAAATTTACCATCTCATTTCAATTGGCGAGGGTTGGTAGCATTGGCTTAGTTGTGCCCGGCTGTGTTTATCTATATAGGTATTTATATTTTTGTGATTTGGACTACATTAGGCTACTCCAGCGCCACAAATCGGCGGCTTTGCTGAGCAAAACACATAATCAGACGCTTAACGACTTACTCCCGGGGCACAAGGAGGCCGACAACGACAATTCTCATATAAATTGTTGTTGTTTTTCCGTAGAAGTTGTCGTTGTCGGCCTCATTGTGTTCTGGAGGTTAGTCAGAAACACGTAATAAATGAATGCATTCGCAAGCAAGTAATGAACTAAGTTGTTTGGAGACCTGGGAAAAATTCATCTATTTTACAGACGCAACTATTTTTTAATATTTCATTCTTTGCATGATTTGTTAAAATAAGAATCCACAGATCATTATTGCAGAAATAGTATTACGATTACGCGAACTATCTGCTTCTTACCAATTAATGTGAACATACGTACACAAATTAGAATTAAATTGTGGAAGACACTTACCGATACAATGTAAACAAAAAATCGAAACAGATTTAATATTTTCAAAGAAGTTAAATTTCCCTGTATAAATAGGGAAGCAATCATTTCTTTCTTTGAATTCATTGCGGAATTTACGAGTAATTTTGCTCAATTATTTTCGAGAATTGATTGCCAGTCATTGCCCTATATTTGTAACCAAGAAAGGTACCATGTTAGAGTAGCGTGTACTCGAGATTCAGTTTAAATTTATTCGGGATTTGAAGAATGTCTGTGGCAGCTGCATTGATATATTCTTGCTTAATTTGTTTTGGTTACAACCGATGTCATGGAGCTTATACAAATCGAGAGAATCAGCAGTTACAGAAATTTATTGTGAAATACTTGCAGTGGAAGTATGTCAGTTCTATAAGTGTCTTCACATGCCCGACGGAAAATGGTACTAAATACGTGTAAAACGTTGTTTTTTATATAACCCTTCTCTTTTATCAACTATAGGCTCATATGCTGCATTTGTTCCCGTTAAAGAACTATCAAGGAGAAATTTTTATATTAATGTTATCGCAGATAGCCATGTTCCCACAGAATTGCATCAACAGCATTATAAAGTCGGTGTATTATTAGATTTGCGATGCTCCGGCGGAGAACGAGTACTAAAAACCTTGGATAGTTCGCATCGGTTTTTCGTTAACCATATATGGCTTCTAGTAACAAGAGACACTAAAATTCTTGAAAATTCTTTAAGTGCTATATTCATAACTCCAGACAGTGATTGCAAAGTCATAGTTCTGGAAACAGGGCTTTTGCTTGATGTGTATAAAGTAGCAAGAAACAATGCTTTAAAACTATCTTTGGTGACAAGAAGGATTGATGCCCCTGAAAATGCAACTAGAGACCTAAAGGCTTTTGAAAAAAATCAGAAATACAGAAATTTAGACTGGATTTATCTTAAATCTGGAATTGTTGTTGCATTTCCTGATGTGCATACATCAATAGATGATCTAAATATGAGGCATATTGATACGATCGCTAAAGTAAACTATCCACTTACAGCTAATTTGGGTCAAGACTTACAGTTCAGGTATGTTTCTCAACTCATAATATAATTAGTGAACATTTTCTTAGTCAGTTCTATATTCATTATTCAATGGATGATGCATTTTTCCTCATCAGTGTTTTGTGATTTTTTTTTCTTGTGTGAGGTACTGGGTCCATAGGTACTGCGTCGATTCATATTGCCTATTGGCCTATTGCCTATTTGGTGTTAGGAGACGGCCCAGTAAGGAACCGCTTAGAGTTGGCCATTCCAGGCGCGGACCTCCAGCGTTCAGTATGTTTCATCAAAGTCCGATCGGCTAGGGCCCTTCGCAGAAAGCTAGTAGGTGCTCCGATACCCGGTTCTGGACCGATGAATGCAGTGTCAGAGCCTTGTTTAGCTAGGGCATCCGCTTTTTCATTGCCTTTGAAGCCCCGATGCCCCGGGACCCAGACAAGGGTAAGTTGATTGAGAACGCCCAGCTCACCAAGAGCACGTTGGCAGTCCCAAACTAATTTAGACTTGGTCCTACAGGACCTTATCGCCCTAATTGCCGCTTGGCTATCAGAGAAGATAAAAATCCGTTTATTTTGGTAGGCCCTTCTTAAGTTCTCATGAGTGCATGCCAATATTGCGTACACCTCTGTTTGGAAGACAGTTGCCTTGAGGGAAGACAGGGTGCCTTGAGGGAAGGCTCCGGTGCTGCCGTCGGGGGAGTGCAGATGGCTCCAGTGATGGAAAGGCAGGCCATTTTTGAATTTTGCACAAATTGATTATGAAACCCTTAAGCCCCGTTCTGTGCCACCAAACTAAAGCTCCATAAGTTACCATGGTTTTCGGCTGCAAACCCCATGTGGAGCCACAAGCTTTGCGGCAAGCCCACAGGGATGTGCGCGTTCTGCTTATCAGGGAAGGGGTGTTTTTTTCATTTTTAAGGGTGACTCCCATATTTTAGGCCCGCGGGACCTCGATTTTCGTGATCAGCGACCCAAAATCCTTGTAGGGTTCGATTTTCTTAACGGTGTTATGTTAGAACACCCTAACGCGCGTTTTGAATGGACTAATAGTTCGTTCTAGTGAGCGGAACACGGAACCAAACGAACCAGTTTGAAAAGAGCCATTTCGCCTAACACTAGTCAACGTTCTGTTTGTGCTTCTGTCAGATACTGGTTAAAACTGCTTTATTCGCGCTACTCACAGCTTTTGTCATTGCCTTTGTCGCAGCTTTTGTCACAGCGCTCTTGCCATTTATCGCAGCTCCAACTTGTGTTGCCAGTTTAGGCTATTAATCGCCAAATAGGCTATCTGTTTTACCTATGGGCGATTAAAATTTATCCATTGGCTACAGACCGCTAATTAGGCTCCTCTTATGTTTTACGATAATTTAAAAAAAAATTCCTCCTTTTATCAGGAAATAAAAAATAATACGAAATCAATTATATGAAAATTTTCACTTCAGTCCTTAGTATATAAACATATGAGTGATAGCGCCACATGTATATGTGATTTCGGTCTTAGGCTAGGCGAACACTGATCTCAGCACAGCATAGCACAGCACAGATAATCAGCCGGGAGCCAGCAGAGACATAATTTTCTTTCCAACAGCGAATATTGAACGCAGGTCACATAACGCAGTGCACAATTTTGTATTGTGGAAATTGTTATATCAAGTACTAAAAAATTTATTTTTACCGTCTTTATATCAATTCAATTGTAATTTTACTCCATATTTTATTTTTGAAACTTTCTGTTACATAATTTTTATTATTTGTATCATATAAGATTGAAAAATTTATTTTTACCGTGTTTATATCAATTCAATTGTAATTTTACTCCATATTTTATTTTTGAAACTTTCTGTTACATAATTTTTATTATTTGTATCATATAAGATTGAAAAATGCTTCACTGCTTCTTGGCTGTGTCTTACCGACAGAGGAAACTGTGTTTCAATCACAACCCGCAGAGCTGAGACAGAGGCCTCTGCGACTGCTGTGTCTGTGCGGTCCCAAATATGCGATGGTAGCTTAGATATAATGAAACACAGTTTTCTCTGCTGTGCTGGGCTGTGCTAGGCTGCGCTGTCCTGGGGCCAGCGTTCGCCCAGCCTTATGATTGGTTAAAATTCTTAACGGTGGGAGCCTTTCATTTAGCCACAGAAAGAAAACTGTGCGTGTCGCACTGTGTAAGCCCAAATGGAACACTTGAGTTCATGAAAAATCCGCCACAGCGCCCTTTCGTCGTTTTTATTTTCGTTTGACAAGTAAATCGTAAATTTTATGTTGATTATTTCTTTAAATTAATTACCCGACATCTTATAAATGCTGTGAATCTTAAAAAAGAAACAATATTGTTGTAGATTATAAATTTACCATCTCATTTCAATTGGCGAGGGTTGGTAGCATTGGCTTAGTTGTGCCCGGCTGTGTTTATCTATATAGGTATTTATATTTTTGTGATTTGGACTACATTAGGCTACTCCAGCGCCACAAATCGGCGGCTTTGCTGAGCAAAACACATAATCAGACGCTTAACGACTTACTCCCGGGGCACAAGGAGGCCGACAACGACAATTCTCATATAAATTGTTGTTGTTTTTCCGTAGAAGTTGTCGTTGTCGGCCTCATTGTGTTCTGGAGGTTAGTCAGAAACACGTAATAAATGAATGCATTCGCAAGCAAGTAATGAACTAAGTTGTTTGGAGACCTGGGAAAAATTCATCTATTTTACAGACGCAACTATTTTTTAATATTTCATTCTTTGCATGATTTGTTAAAATAAGAATCCACAGATCATTATTGCAGAAATAGTATTACGATTACGCGAACTATCTGCTTCTTACCAATTAATGTGAACATACGTACACAAATTAGAATTAAATTGTGGAAGACACTTACCGATACAATGTAAACAAAAAATCGAAACAGATTTAATATTTTCAAAGAAGTTAAATTTCCCTGTATAAATAGGGAAGCAATCATTTCTTTCTTTGAATTCATTGCGGAATTTACGAGTAATTTTGCTCAATTATTTTCGAGAATTGATTGCCAGTCATTGCCCTATATTTGTAACCAAGAAAGGTACCATGTTAGAGTAGCGTGTACTCGAGATTCAGTTTAAATTTATTCGGGATTTGAAGAATGTCTGTGGCAGCTGCATTGATATATTCTTGCTTAATTTGTTTTGGTTACAACCGATGTCATGGAGCTTATACAAATCGAGAGAATCAGCAGTTACAGAAATTTATTGTGAAATACTTGCAGTGGAAGTATGTCAGTTCTATAAGTGTCTTCACATGCCCGACGGAAAATGGTACTAAATACGTGTAAAACGTTGTTTTTTATATAACCCTTCTCTTTTATCAACTATAGGCTCATATGCTGCATTTGTTCCCGTTAAAGAACTATCAAGGAGAAATTTTTATATTAATGTTATCGCAGATAGCCATGTTCCCACAGAATTGCATCAACAGCATTATAAAGTCGGTGTATTATTAGATTTGCGATGCTCCGGCGGAGAACGAGTACTAAAAACCTTGGATAGTTCGCATCGGTTTTTCGTTAACCATATATGGCTTCTAGTAACAAGAGACACTAAAATTCTTGAAAATTCTTTAAGTGCTATATTCATAACTCCAGACAGTGATTGCAAAGTCATAGTTCTGGAAACAGGGCTTTTGCTTGATGTGTATAAAGTAGCAAGAAACAATGCTTTAAAACTATCTTTGGTGACAAGAAGGATTGATGCCCCTGAAAATGCAACTAGAGACCTAAAGGCTTTTGAAAAAAATCAGAAATACAGAAATTTAGACTGGATTTATCTTAAATCTGGAATTGTTGTTGCATTTCCTGATGTGCATACATCAATAGATGATCTAAATATGAGGCATATTGATACGATCGCTAAAGTAAACTATCCACTTACAGCTAATTTGGGTCAAGACTTACAGTTCAGGTATGTTTCTCAACTCATAATATAATTAGTGAACATTTTCTTAGTCAGTTCTATATTCATTATTCAATGGATGATGCATTTTTCCTCATCAGTGTTTTGTGATTTTTTTTTCTTGTGTGAGGTACTGGGTCCATAGGTACTGCGTCGATTCATATTGCCTATTGGCCTATTGCCTATTTGGTGTTAGGAGACGGCCCAGTAAGGAACCGCTTAGAGTTGGCCATTCCAGGCGCGGACCTCCAGCGTTCAGTATGTTTCATCAAAGTCCGATCGGCTAGGGCCCTTCGCAGAAAGCTAGTAGGTGCTCCGATACCCGGTTCTGGACCGATGAATGCAGTGTCAGAGCCTTGTTTAGCTAGGGCATCCGCTTTTTCATTGCCTTTGAAGCCCCGATGCCCCGGGACCCAGACAAGGGTAAGTTGATTGAGAACGCCCAGCTCACCAAGAGCACGTTGGCAGTCCCAAACTAATTTAGACTTGGTCCTACAGGACCTTATCGCCCTAATTGCCGCTTGGCTATCAGAGAAGATAAAAATCCGTTTATTTTGGTAGGCCCTTCTTAAGTTCTCATGAGTGCATGCCAATATTGCGTACACCTCTGTTTGGAAGACAGTTGCCTTGAGGGAAGACAGGGTGCCTTGAGGGAAGGCTCCGGTGCTGCCGTCGGGGGAGTGCAGATGGCTCCAGTGATGGAAAGGCAGGCCATTTTTGAATTTTGCACAAATTGATTATGAAACCCTTAAGCCCCGTTCTGTGCCACCAAACTAAAGCTCCATAAGTTACCATGGTTTTCGGCTGCAAACCCCATGTGGAGCCACAAGCTTTGCGGCAAGCCCACAGGGATGTGCGCGTTCTGCTTATCAGGGAATTCATGTGCTGGTTCCAGTTGAGCTTGGCATCTAGCGTCACTCCTAAATATTTGGCTTGTTGTGAAAAGCCTATAGTTCTACCTACGAGCGTCGGTTCCGAAAGCCCCGGTAGTGATCGTTTCCTGGTATAGGGAACCAGAATAGTTTTTTCGGGATTGACTTTTAGTCCTACGCTGTCGCACCAACTAGATACTAGATCTAGTGCATGCTGCAGACGTCTTGACATGGCTCCTTCAGTTTCGTCCGTTACTACGATAACGCCATCGTCTGCGTAACCTTGGGCGAAAAAGTTGCGGCCGTTGAGTAGTTCCAGGAGTTTATCTACAACAAGGCATCAGAGAATTGGGGATAAAACTCCACCCTTCGGACAGGCTTTTGCTGTAGTGTCCTCCAGAGAGCCCTCACCATGTGAAACCACTTCTCAGCATAGAGTCGATCCAGTCGCAGAAAGTGCTACTTAGTCTTTGTCTACTTAGAGCCCCAGCTATATTGTGCAGTGCTGTCTCAGTGGACTTGCCCGCCTGGTACGCATGCTGATAGGAGCTTAGTGGTTGGCGTTGAAGATAAGTTTCCCTTATTACCCTGTCGGCAATTTTCTCCATTGTCTTCAAGGCAAAAGACAAGAGACTTATCGGCCTGAAAGCCTTAGCGAGGTGTAATACGAGCGAACTGGCTTGGGTATAAATATTACGTCGACGTTCCTCCAGACAGATGCGATATAACCATGCACGAAAGAAGCTCTGAATATTTTGCATAATAAGGGAGTTACTATGTCGCAGCCCTCCTGTAACATAATGGGATAGACCCGGTCTGCTCCAGGGGACTTGTATGGTTTGAACGATCTAATCGCCTCCCTAATTGCTTCGTGATTAGACACGGCGTTTGCTTCTGTTCAGGCTTTGGTCGCTTTAGAAAGTGAACCTGTTAGTTGCTCAGCAGAAGCTGTATTCCCATTTGAATAAATGATTGTGCCTGATGGGAAGTGTGCCTGGAGCAATATCGGTTCTCCTAATAGATCCGAGATCTTCCAATAAGCCCTTTAATAAAGCTTTGTGGATTTTTGCTGAGTCTCGAATGTCTTCCATACTCTCGCAGAAATTCCTCCAGCTGTTTATTTTTGCTCGTCTCATCGCCCTGTTATAGGTGGTTAGCGAGCTTTTATAACTGTCCCAGTTGCCGCTCTTATTGGCTGACTTGAATAGCTTCCTCGCAGCGGATCTCAACTTGGAGAGCTCGTTATTCCACCATGGAGTTTTCCTGTTACGCTTCCTCATCTCCAATTATTGGCAATTATTGTTGTAAGCAGCAGTAACCGCCTCCGTAAGGAAGTCCGCGGATAGTTCTACATCCATCGTAAATTTGATTGAGTGCATGGAACCCGTCAGTACGCTACTGAGTTCGCCCCGAAAGCCTGGCCAGTTTGTATATCTGGGATTCCTATATGCAGTCACTCTTTCCAAAGACTCACCCACCATAAAGTGAATGTGTCTGTGGTCTGAGCATGATGGCTCATCCGAGACCCGCCCGTCACTCACGTAAATGGCAACGTGTTGAGTAACCAGCGTGACGTTTATAACCTCACGTCTCCTACCGTTGTCGAAGGAAGGATCCTTGCCGCGATTTAATATGTCCAGCTTAGTATAGTACAGTCAAATTATACATAAAAGGGCGTGAACGCTGCATCAAATCAGGTATTTTTGTTTTTTTAATAAGTTGTTTATAATGGAAAGGCAATGTTAAATCCAAGTTTTCGACCTCGGCAGACGACCGGCTCATTGTCAAAAATGAAGAAAATCTTGAAATTTTAGGCCTTTTTTCAGTTTTTGTCGATTTTGACCTAAGGACTGGGCTTTCATCACTCCTGTTACCCACAATAGCCTTGAGTTCTTTGGATGGTGGTGGGTCCCTGGAGTCGTAGGGGAGGTATGCTGAGCATAATATGATCATGCTCTTACTGCCCCCCTGCTAATTGGTATCTTCACCACTGCCAGGTCTCTCGAAGACTTGTCTGTGAGAGGAAAGCAGTTAGTGTTTTTGTTGTATACTATACAGGTCCGAGGGTCACCGTCTACATCGCTGCATGCAATGCTGTACCCATCTGCCCTCAAGCCCTGTATAGCACCGTTATTCACCCATGGCTCCTGTACAAGGGCCACGTCAACATCTTGGGTGGCCAGCACCCTGCAAAGAACTGCCGAGGCAGCCCTACTATGTTGGAGGTTGCACTGTACCACCCATCTTGTGGTTTTCAGCTGCATGAGCGACCTCCCAGCAATGCTGAGGGCAAGAGTTGGACCGTTATAGTCAACCTAGCTACCCATCATTTGCCAAGAGGTAACCTCAATTGGCTTATTTTGAATCTCCATTCTGTGAAGCACCTGTTCCGGTTCCTTAACATCGTTAGGAACCCAGAATGGGATCCGCTTAAATTTGGGAAGGTCCTTCTCCTCAATTACCTTGAGGTTGCGCCCTTCCCAAGCCTGCAGCCATATTCGTGCGGCTCCCTCCTTTTTTCCTCTGAGGTTCCTGCCCAGCCGGAGAACCCTCCGATCGCTGCGTTTCGGCAGTAGACCAGTTGGGTCCGGCGTGTGACATTGCCCCGCAGGAGATGTACGATCCGATGCTGCCAATTTTTTAGAGTGTCCAGAAACCTTTCTCAGTGCAGCGGCAGTCTGGGTCCGCTCCTTGGTCATACCTGCAACCTTGGCAGTTATATCGTCAACAACATTTCCACCAGCTCTCTGGGGCATTGTTGTTGACGATTGAGAAGCCGAAGCTTCAGTGCTGGACGAGATACCTCCAAGGACTTCCCTCTCCAGCTCTGAGCTGATGCTTATTGCATCAGACCCACAACCTCCTTCTTCGTCTGATTGATTATAATTGTGTCCATAAATTGGTCCCACGAGTGTGGCGGGAAAGAGGAGGTCCATCCAGACAGAGCCCCCATATCGGGACAAGGCTATATACAACTGGGTGCGCCCGGTGCCCAGAGGATGTCGTTCGTGACAGTGCAAAAATACCCGCTGCCATGCACCTCTCGACCTAATGCATTTACATCTTGGCTTGGTAGACTACCGTTGTTAGTTGGTTACCTAGGGGGCACCACGACGAGGTGACGGTTCGATTTTATTGTGCTTACAATGTAGTTTTTTCATTATATTATGAACCTGGAGCAGCTTAAAGGTCTTCAATTAAGAAAAGGAAGGATTTAAATCATTAAAAAATAACATCTTATTTTTAACAATACTGGATGTTTACCCTAAGTTTACAAAACGGCCGGTTGTTGATAGGTTTTGGTTAGGCAAACAAAAAAACTATTAGTGTGCGTAGGACCACACGTTGGAAGTGAAAACTTTCATGCCGGCCAATCTATATTTCCAAATCAATCTTAATATTATAGGAGGATAAGTGCACGGCCACAACGCAGCCATCGCACCTAGCAAGAACAGAATTTGGCCATCGCACACTAAACCTATATGGTGTTATGTGCAGTGCTAAATGGCTGCGTTGTGGCCGTGCACTAAGGATCAATAAATATTGTTTACGAATATTCCATTTAAGTTTATGTTATTGTTGTGATACTACAATAAAATATGCAATTGTTCTAATAATATACATATTGGTGGCCGCCGATTGTATGGAGAAAAAAAAATTGCTTAAATTCTAAGTCTCACCCACTAGAAATATTCGAATAGCCAAAAGACTTAGAAATATAAAATTTTAGACGAATCGGCGAAGATTTAGAGGTCGCTTATTGCGAACGAAATCTTAAAAAATGATGATTTTTACCTTTTTCACTTTTTTCAACGCTAATTACCATTTTAAAAGCCCTGAAATAGTCAATTAATATTGGACATCGTCTTACTACTTCCGGTCTTACTTAGTTAAGGAGACTGGGTATAAAGCCCAGTCGGCCGCAGCTAAGTAAGTTTCAAAATTATTATATTTTTTTCCAATTTGACTGTTCAGGCGTTCATTCACCCAGGTAAATAATTGACATACATTCGCGTTATGAAGCAATTAATAAAATCAGCAGAATTGCTCAACAAATCAAGTGTGAATGAACGACCTATATATTACAACAGGCAACGACCAGATGACCCACCCGGAACAACCATCGACGACCAGGAGGTGTCGAGTGACAAAAATCTGAGGACGGCGGTCACTCGAAAAAGAAGTTGCGTTGCGTCGTGTGATTAAAACCGTGCCCCGTATTTACCATTAATTGTAATTTGAGTCGATAAAAAAAAACTTAATTTTGGTGTAAAAATTAGACTATTCTGTGTATATACAAATTTATGAATTTGTGTCTTTTTGTCGCTGCTAAATACAATTTTTAATTATTCCTGGTAATTTGTGTTCTTGTTTTCATTTTCATCTCGTGTTTTCCTTTTTTGCGTGAACATTTTATGGTCCTTCGAGCTGGATTCGCGTGTCGCGAAGTGAAAAAAAGAAAAAGTGAAAGTGAATAAAACCCACCAACCCACCAGAAACCTGCGATAGAAGGAAGTGATCAACCCTCAACCACATCATCTATCAACTGCAACCATCCCAACAAGGTAAGTGAGATTTTCATAGCTAAGTGTTGTGCTAGAAATTAAGAAAATGTCGGTGCCAGTTGAAGCAGCAAAAATGGAAAAGCTATTAGAGGCTCAATCCAACAACCAGCATGAGCTTGAACGTTTCGCACGAAACTATAAAAAGACAGCGAAGGACAAGCTCACAGAAAGTTATATAAAAGGAAAGCAAAACCTTCTGGAGAAAACATGGGCAGACTGTAGAGACACTCACAATAAATTATTGAGTCAGTACACCAGCACCTATGCCGAACTCCCGTATTTTGCAAATGACCAGTATAGTGAAATGGAGGATCTATACTGCACAATAAACGGTCTCATGCTAGACCAAGTGAAGGAATTCGGCACAGACAACAATGAATCCCATAGTAAATTCAATCCAGAGCAATCATGCTCCTTTTATAAACGTGACGTTAATGAGATTCGATTGCCGCGAATAAATATTCCCCAATTCTCGGGAGATTATGAATCATGGTCGTCGTTTCATGACTTGTTTGATGCGATAGTCGATAAAAACCCTCACATCAGCAAGGTTCAAAAACTTCACTACCTGAAAACCTGTTTGAGTGGTGAACCTGCAACCTTAATTAAACACCTGCAACTAACTGAGACTAATTATAAGGCTGCATGGTCAATATTGAAAAACAGATTCCAAAATCATAGAATCCTAGTGAATACTCAATTGCAGCTGCTAACGAGCATTCCTTCAATGAATGCCGGCACTACATTGGGTACTCGTAGAATTCTCGATAAAGTGAATGAAGTACTAGAAGCATTAAAAGGACTTGAAGTGAGCACCGAAGGCCGGGATCCAATACTGATCCATCTGTTAACAGCCAAATTATCAAAGGATACAATTGCTCAATGGGAAATGACATTAAGTTCTCGCAGCCAACCCCAATCCCTCCCTACACTAAAGGTATTCACAAAGTTTTTAGAAAGCCATTTCCGCACATTAGAGGCCATTCATGGAACCAAGGGAAATTATCGCCGTGTAGAATCGCATCACGTCCAAAAGGGGCACGACCAAAACCGCCGTACAACCAACCCCAGCAACTCCCAGAAATGTCCGTTGTGTCAAAAGTTCCATAGAATAAGAGAGTGTACCAAGTTCATCAATATGAATATCCAGCACAGGCATGAATTCATAAAGAAGCAAGGTAGATGTTTCAACTGCTTCTCACTGAAACACACCACCAAAGATTGCCCACACCCAGTTAGCTGTCTAAAATGTAACAAGCGGCATAACACCATGATACATTTTGAACCATCTAATCCCCAACGATCCCAGGACAGACCGTCTATCCAAGACAACAACAAACAATCGTACATCAATACCCAGACCGTTGATAAGCGCGATGAAGTGAACGAAATTCCAGTGAACAACCTGTTTGTGAAGGGATATATTCCAAAAACCGTGTTATTAGCAACCGCATTAATTAAAGTGTACTCTAAATCCACTGGAAATTGCATCTTAAGGGCTCTAATCGATCAAGGCTCCCAAGTGTCGCTCATAACTGAACGAGCCACACAACTCCTATCATTGAGGAAAACCCCTGCAAACATTATAGTGAATGGAATTGCAGAAATGGCCAATTCTACCCAATATGCAGTAAGCTTTGATGTAAGACCACATTTTAATTGTAATGAAAATAAAAAATTCAACCTTCAAGCCCTAGTAATGAAAACCATAACCGGCTTAATGCCACTCAAAAAAATAGAACCAAACGGTGGACTCACCTAGAGGGAATTCAACTGGCTGATCCATCGTACCTAAACCCAGGGGAAATCGACGTGCTATTGGGTGCCGACATATACCTAACACTCATTTATGAGGATCAACTCAAAGGAGAAGATGGAGCTCCTCTTGCACAGAAGACAGTGTTAGGATGGATATTGTCAGGACCCATAGAGGACATCCAAGCGACTCATATAATAAGCCTGCATACCGAAACCAATGTGAGCATTAGCAACCTTTTGAAACAATTTTGGGAAATTGAAAACTTACCTACCAAACCACTTTTAACACCAGAAGAAGAAGCATGTGAGAGCATATTCGCCAACACACACTACCGCACTGCCGAAGGTCGATATGTAGTATCACTTTCATTCAAAACCTCTACCCAAAGACCAGACCTCGGAGAGTCCAGAAACTTACCAGTAAAGCGTTTTCTAAACGTGGAACGCAAATTTCAGGGGAACATCGAGTTAAAAACAGCATATGTGCAATTTATGCGAGAGTATGAACGTTTGGGGCACATGAAACGTGTTGCTTATGAAAACACAAGTAAGGCATGTAAACCTAACTACCTTCCACACCACGCTGTATTCAAGGCCGATAGTACCACCACTAAAACCAGAGTAGTATTCGATGCGTCAGCGAAGACAGCAAACCATAAGTCGCTAAATGATAACATGTTAGTGGGACCAACAATCCAACAAGAACTTGCCACCATTCTATTGAGGTGGAGAATATATAAAATAGCCTTCACCGCCGATGTCGAAAAGATGTATCGACAAATACTAGTGACGCCAGAACATACGGATTACCAACGAATTTTGTGGCGGGAAGACCCTTCACAACTCATTCAAGAATACAAGCTACTGACAGTAACGTATGGAACAGCGAGCGCTCCATATCTGGCCATACGCACTTTACAGCAGATAGCAAGGGACGAAAGAGGACAATCAAAAAGGGCTTCCAACACAATTATGACCGATTTCTATGTTGACGACCTCATGTCCGGGGCAGATTCAGTTGAAGACGCTATTGAACTGCAAACCAACATCAGGAAAATATTAGCAAGTGGTAAGTTAAGGCTAAGAAAATGGACCAGTAACAACAGACAAGCCCTAAAGGGAATCCCAGAAGATGAGACGGAGTTGAAAGAGCTCATGGATATTGACATAAACGAGACCATTAAGGCATTAGGAATCCATTGGCAACCAAGTACAGATACATTTCAATTCAAGGTAACTTCCGACTACGAGAAAGTCACTACCAAAAGAAGGTTGCTCTCAGAAATTTCGAAGCTATTTGACCCATTAGGTTGGCTAGCCCCAGTGGTTGTTGTAACTAAAATCTTGATGCAGCGACTGTGTCAATCAGGCCTAAATTGGGATGATCCAGTACCAGATTCATTAGCTAAAGAATGGGAGACATTCAGAACCCAGCTGAAGCAAATCGAAACTATAGCGATACCTCGATGGATAAATTATAGACAAAATAATTCAGAGTATGAAATTCACGGTTTTTGTGATGCATCAACACAAGCATACGCAGCCGCAGTATACATACGGGTAGTACAACAGCCAAAGAGATACGTGACTCTTCTAACAAGCAAGACCAGAGTTGCACCCATAAAACAGATTAGCCTTCCAAAACTTGAATTATGCGGAGCAACGCTATTAACAAAGCTCATAACACAAGTAAAGAATGCATTACAACTGCCAGAGAGTAAGACATACATGTGGACTGATTCAACCATTGTTTTAGCATGGTTACAAGGTCATCCATCCAGATGGAAGACGTTTGTAGCCAACCGAGTCAGCGATATCCTCCAAAATATGGACAATGGTACATGGCAACACATTAATACCAAGGATAACCCAGCTGACTGTGCGAGTCGAGGTATAAGTCCCCAAGAATTAGTGAACCATCCACTATGGTGGACGGGCCCCAGTGGCTGAAGGAGGATGTATCCCACTGGCCCAAACCCCTACCTACTCAGCCAACCACAAAGATAGAACTCAAACGTACAGCAGCTGTACATATCAATCATTGTGAAATAAGCTCAGACTATATAGCTAGATTTTCAAGTTTGGGCAAATTGCTGCGAATTACAGCACTCTGCCGAAGATTCATCCAGAATTGTAGAACAACGCCAAATCAACGATTCAAAGACCGTGTAACAAAACGTGAATTAAACGAGAGCTTAGAACTTCTAATCCTGCTAGTTCAACATGGTGAATATAAAACCGAAATAGGGGCATTAAAGACTTACCAACCACTTTCTACAAAATCCCGCATTCTAAATTTAAACCCATTTATAGACGCCAAGGAAATACTACGAGTTGGCGCACGCCTCAGGCACTCATCATTAGTATATAATCAGAAACATCCCATAATTCTACCAGAAAAATGTCAGTTATCCAAATTGATTATAAATGATGCACATCAAATTACATTACATGGAGGAGTGCAATTGATGATGAATGTCATCCGAAGAAAATTCTGGATTATTAATGCCAGAAATGCTATACGAATGGCGATACACCGATGCTTAATCTGTTATCGACAAAAAACAAATACCCAACAACAATTGATGGGTGACTTACCCGAACACAGGGTTCAATTGACACGACCATTTCTACATTCAGGAATCGACTTCTGCGGACCATTTACACTCAAAGAATCTAAATGTAGAGGTCGACCAAAAACATCGAAAGGCTACATTTGCATCTTTATATGCCTAGCGACCAAGGCAATACACTTAGAAGCAGCTAGTGATCTATCTAAAGAAGCATTTTTAGCTGCATTTCGCAGATTTAGTGGTAGGCGAGGATTATGTAGCGACATTTACAGTGATTGCGGTACTAATTTTGTAGGATCCAGTAGAAAGCTGAAAGAAATAAGTTTACAAGATCAATGGGGTATATCAACTGAAGTCTACGTCAACCTAGCAAACAAAGGAGTGGAATGGCATTTCATACCGCCAGGATCTCCGCATTTTGGAGGACTATGGGAGAGTGGAGTAAAATCAACGAAGCACCACCTCCGCCGCATAATGGGAAATGTCACGTGGACTTATGAAGAACTGAGTACATGTCTAACGCAAATAGAAGCCTGTCTAAACTCACGACCACTGAGCCCTATGTCAAATGCCCAGAAGACTGCAGCGCTTTAACTCCAGGCCACTTTCTAATAGGAGATCTTCTAATAGCTCCTCCAGAAAATAATCTTCTCGATCTTAAACCAAGCTCCCTTGATCGTTGGAAGTTGATTCAAAAAAGTTATCAAGATTTCTGGAAACGTTGGAATACAGAGTACCTAAGTAGATTGCAGCAACGGCCCAAATGGCTCCAACAACAACCAAACCTAAAGGAAGGAAACCTAGTACTAATAAAGGATGAAAGAATGCCGCCAATGAAATGGCTACTAGGACGTATCATTGACACTCATCCTGGACCGGATGGTATAGTGAGAGTAGTGACAGTGAAGTGCAAGGATTCGACATTAAAACGCCCTATCACCAAGATATGTTTACTACCGATAGTAGACAATGAAAGAAATTACTGAGTCCACAACCACACAAGTTAGAGTAGCTATAACTATAAAAATATTCTAGATTAAGTACAACTACGATAGTATAAGACACACCCCTTAAATTAATGTTTCTCCTTTATAGATGCAGACCAGACATTTAATGACAATAGTAAGCATAGTAGTAGCAGTCAACCTCACCGAAGCAATCATTGCCTACGATTGCGGCCACGATCATGTAAATATAACCGCAATATCCCTAGTTAACTTAGGCGAGTGTCATATAGAAAACGTAAAAATCGAAAATGAAAATGAAGAGATTCAACTCCTGCAGCTGAGTGAAACAGCGTCCGTGCATACATTCCAATGTAAAATAAACATCATCCAATTAGTTTTCCACTGTGGTATGTTCAGCCATCTATCCCTGGTCCCGGGAGGATTATCCACCTATATAGCTGACATTAACCGTGACGATTGCTTAAAATTGCATACTGATGGAACGTACAGGCTAATCAATGCACGAATGATTGCTGATATCAAGCCTAATAGCACCAACAACTATTCCGAAGTAATAGCAGGTGTGATCGACAGCAACGGAGCGTGCACTGGAGTCGCCTACGCATCGGGCGCTAACTCTTGGCAAGATGTCATAGTCATCCACGCCATCACAATCACTATCACTGATTATATCAGCACTGTACGATTGGAAGATAACAACATACTAATCCGCAACAATATTGCATGTCCATACCTGACAGGCACCTGTACTGATCCGGAATTGGCATCACATTCTGGGATACCGCGATCAATTCATCATGCGAAAACACAAAATATGAAGTCCTGTGGCAGGGGCAAGCTACGAAAATTAGAAATCTCAGCAATAGCACATCCCTTCACATCAATGTAATGTACACCGTACGTAGTGATGATATAGTATTCGCACTCGAAGTCAGAAAGGGAATATCAGTCTGTCGGTTCAAAGGATATCAGACCGAACACCCTCGATTAATCATCGTCCCTAAGGCAGGAACTGAATACTGGTTCTCAAAGAAAACAACAGACGTTAAAAATTTAGATGTCCTAACCTATGTAAATTCAAAATTCGTGTATATTGAAAGACATTGGAAGCTACAAATTGAAAAACTATATATCAGCTTATTATTAAAACGTTGTGAACTTGAACGGGAGGTCTTGAAAACGCAGATGAGTATTGCACCCCAAAATCCAGCTGAATTCGCATTAATGCATATGAAGCAATTGGGATATACCGCCGTTCACAGAGGAGAGCTCATTTATATAATCAAGTGTCAACCAGTAGAAGTTCACGTACGAAGTATCAATCATTGTTACAATGAATTACCCGTGACCTATGCCAACAATAGCTTCTTTATTTTTTTTTTTTTTTTATGTGAAAACGTCAAGCTCAGGAATCACCCTTTGTACTACTAGTCCGTCATGTCGTTCAAGTCATGGTGCAATGTCTAGTAGTAAGCTTGATGTGAAGGATAGAGAAGGAAAGGATAGGTTAGAGGTCTGGAGGGTGCATGAGTAGATGTCGGTGGACCTTGCGTTTGAACTCTGAGGTGTTATATGAGTTCGGAAATATCGACTGCGGAAGACAATTCCACAATCGAGTTGTTCTATTTATAAACGAACTTCTAAAACGTAATGTGCGCGAAGAGGGGGGCTGAAGGGTGTGGGGGTGAGCCGAGTTGGCTAGTCTTGTGTTGCGGGAAAAAAGTTGCCGTGTAGGCATGAGGTTTCTGATTTCAGTGGAGCAGTCGCTATAGTAGTAGCGGTAAAACTTGCTGAGGGCTGCTACATTCCTACGGTGGCTTAAAGAGTCGATGGAGGAGCAAATGGTCCTATCGCCAATGAGTTTAATGGCGCGGTTTTGCACCTTGTCCAGCCAAGCCAAGATGGTTTTTGGGGCGCCCGCCCAAATGTACGAGTTGTATTCAAGGCGGGGCCGAATGTAGGACTTGTAGATTGTAGCCAGAGCAGATGGCTGAAGGAGGAACTTGCATCTCTTGAGGAATCCCAGGCATTGGTAAGCTTGTTTGGCGATTTGGAATATGTGATTATTCCATCGCAGATTCGAAGATAAGGTTACGCCTAGGATGTTAAGAGATGGGTCAGCCATTACATTCTTTTCGCCCACTGAGATAGAGGGACGGTCGGCACAGGTTTTTGTAGAGAAAAGGCAGTACTTTGTTTTGGTTGCGTTGAATTCGACACGATTCTTGAGGCCCCAAGCAAGAATGAATTCAATGTCCCTGTTAATAGAGTTGGACATGAGTTCGCGGTCTAGGAGACAAGGTCTGGCACGTGCTTGTCTTATATTGTCAAAGGCGTAGGAGTAACGCAAAGTACCGTCATCGGCAAAACTGTGAAGTGGGTTGGAGGGGATTGAGAGCAGGTCATTAATGAATATAAGAAAGAGAGCAGGAGAGAGGATCGAGCCTTGGGGACGCCGGCCGAGATGGAATGGGGGTCAGATTCTACGCCATCCAACACTACCTTGATGGAACGGCCAGAAAGGAAGCTCTCAATCCAGTTCCTTAGAACTGAGTCGATACCAATAGCTTGGAGTTTAGACAGCAGAGCGGGATGCCATACTCTGTCGAAAGCCTTGGAAATATCCAGAGCAACCAGACCAGACTCACCAAAGCGATGGATGCTTTGGTTGAGATCCTCAGTCAGGCTCACAAGAAGATCGCCAGTAGATCTTTGAGGTCTAAAGCCGTACTGCCTGTCGTGTATAATTTGGTTAGATTCTAGATATTTCATCAGCTTTCGGTTGATTATTGTCTCCATGATTTTGGAGAGAACAGAAGTAATTGCTATTGGGCGGTAGTTTAAAGGGTCGCTGGCTTCACCTTTTTTCGGAATGGGCTGAACATGAGCTAGTTTCCAAGAGTCGGGATACACTCCGGAGAAGTAAGACAGGGCAAAAAGTTTTCGCAGGGGTTTAGCCAAAGGTGAGGCACATTTCTTGAGTACCATAGGGGGAATATTGTCAGGGCCAGTGGATTTATTGACGTCGAGTTCTTTGAGACATTTATACACCTCTCGAGTTCTGAAAAAAATTCCATCCATTGAATGGGCGTTGCGCTCGAGAACCGGGGGTGGCGTATCAGTTTCAGGTAAAGAAGAATTTGAGGCGAACAGAGATGCTAATAAATCGGCCTTGGGTTTGCTTTCTGTTATCACCTCCCTCCCATTAATAAATGGAGGGGTTGAGGAAGAGGTAAAATTCTTCTTGATGGAGGCTACCAAGGACCAGAAGTTTTTGCTGCCTACGCGCGTGTTGAGGATTTTTCTTCTCAACTTCTCATCAAGTGCTGATTTGATCTTCCTGATGGTGGAATTACAGGAGTTTCTCGATTTGATATACTCACGCCGAAGTGACTCGTTTGGGGAACAGGTGTACGCTCTATATGCGGCTTCCTTAGCTTTAATTGCGTTCATGCACTCCCTATTAAACCATCTATTTGGCCTAGGCTTAATAGATTTGGTAGAACGAGGAATAAACAAACACATTCCTGCCCGTATTATTTTAGTAATACAGAGCGCAGCATAGTTCGCACTGGCAGCGCGGAAACACAAATTCCAGTCAGTGGCTTGGAAAAAGCGAATAAGTCTCAACCAGTTGGCTTTCCCATAGTGCCAGACAGTTCTTTTGGGAACTGCTCCGGTTGGAGTAGAAGATGGATATGGGAAATTGGCGCTGATTAGTTTGTGGTCCGAGTTGCCAAGGGGTGAGCTAACCTCGACGGAGTATCGAGTTGGATGAGTTGTAAGAAATAGGTCAAGGAGATGGGCTCCGTGACCTTCAACGTCCGGAACTCGAGTCGCACAGTTCACTAATTGGTGCAAATTATTTAAGTCTGCAAAGATCTCTGCGTCTTTGCCAGAAACACTGGTGCCATTTGAGTAATTTAGCCACTCTTCATTATGGACGTTGAAATCACCCGCAACAATGATTTCACACTCCGGGTGGGAAAATAAAAATCCGGAGATTCGTTCGGAGATAGCGTCGAAGGCTAACGTCGAGGCTTCATTACTTATATTAGGACTTCTGTATAGAAAACAGAAGAATATGACGTGGCTACGAAGAATTATTTTAATCCATACATGATTAAATTCAGAAGATGTACTATTGTACACCATCTGGAAAGCCACGTCGTTCCTAATATACATGGCGACTCCCCTATGGTTGGAGAAATTGTGCACTAAGGTATACCCAGTCACTTGAAATCGATCGAGATCAGTATCGGTGACTTGAGTTTCACTTAGTGCGAGAATGGCCGGGGCATGGATATGGAGATGGCACATTACAGGGAAGAAGTTCGCAAGGAGGCCCCTGATATTACAAAAAACAATAGAAAAATCATTGTTTTTGTTTCGGGTCCTCTCCTGCGCAAGGTCCATGACCTCATTTGTGGCTGACTCCGCCGGCGATGCAACCATCGGGGCTAACGGGAATAACCTTGCCGCAGTGTTATGCCTGCTAAAGCAAGACGATTCCCATCAGCTGGCCGATAAGCGCTGCAGCGCCGGCGATGTCTAGCTCAGAGTGCGGGAGATGTGGAAACGGGAAAACTTACTTGTCGTCCGTCAGTATTGATGTTGTGGGTCCCGTGTGGTGATCTTCACTATCTGTTTTTTTTTTTTTACTGCACTATTTATGTTATGTTTGTTTTTGTATTTTGGAGCGAAAAACGAATTATGGTTGTTGGTTGGGCTATATTATTATGTTTTTTTGTGGTTTGGCTGCGATTAAAGGAGACTGACGGCAACACCCGACCGCACTCACTGCAGCCTCAGTCCAGACTCCCTCAGTCTTATGACTCCTAAAACCCACTTATTGCAGAAATTAGGCACGCAAGTTGAATGTTCAGCATTATTGGCGCCAGGGTATCAAATAATGGACGAATGGTATGGACTGAGCCCAGATATTCATAAAATTAAATCACCACACGAAGTGCATCCCACTACTACGAAGGAATGGACCTACGAGGATCCAGGTAATCTAATGAAAGCAGGAATATATTCTCCACAAGCAATTGGAGCCCTCAGAAGACAAGCGATGTTTTCATCAGAACGTCAAGCGATAAGCAACATCGTGACTCAAAAACTATTAAAGGTATTCTAACCACGGGAATAAATGCGCACAGTATTTTTGCAACCTATGGCTGGAACTGGAGATTAGCAGCAGCTTCGTGGGATGCTCTGACAAACTACTTTATAAAGGTCTACCAGCAAAAACCTCCACCAGTAGAACCAGTCCTAACAAATGTGGCAGTAGATACCTCAGACCAAGGAGCAAATAACAATCCCCAGACCATCACTATACAAACGAGCCTCCAGAACCTCAACGACCGCAATCAATTAAGCACCATCTATCCTTCCCTATGATTTCTAGCCAACATTTTTCTTAAAATCTCACTACCGACAAACCATCAGGAAGGGCGAGTCGAGGCGCCTTAAAACCTCTCACCACTTCACCGTTTCCAAGTCGACAATAGAGGAAATGCTATCTAGACGCGGAACACTAGTAATACTCCATTTGTTTATTTCAGAATAATCGTTTGAAATCTAACAGATTTCAAGGCGGGCAGAATGTTCAGGCGTTCATTCACCCAGGTAAATAATTGACATACATTCGCGTTATGAAGCAATTAATAAAATCAGCTGAATTGCTCAACGCGAATGCCCGGTCAACAAATCAAGTGTGAATGAACGACCTTAATATTACAACAGGCAACGACCAGATGACCCACCCGGAACAACCATCGACGACCAGGAGGTGCCGAGTGACAAAAATCTGAGAACGGCGGTCATTCGAAAAAGAAGTTGCGTTGCGTCGTGTGATTAAAACCGTGCCCCGTATTTACCATTAATTGTAATTTGAGTCGATCAAAAAAAACTTAATTTTGGTATAAAAATTAGACTATTCTGTGTATATACAAATTTATGAATTTGTGTCTTTTTGTCGCTGCTAAATACAATTTTTAATTATTCCTGGTAATTTGTGTTCTTGTTTTCATTTCCATCCCGTGTTTTCCTTTTTTGCGTGAACATGACAGTTTGACTAAAAATATAAATAGAAAAGTGTCTTATAAAAATATAGTTTAAGTCGAGTTAAAAAAGTAAAAACTAAAAAGATAAAAACACAATAAATAAAGTTAGAAGCTTTATAAATACTAAAGTGTACAATTTAATAAAGATAAGAAACAAACTTGTAAATATTAAAATAAAAGTTCTGTTGGAAAAAGAAAGTTTGTTGGACTGTGTAATTAATAAATTAATTAAATAAAAAGTTCTGTTGGGAAAAGGCCCCACACATTCAGCATCCTTAGAATTACAAAATCTGGATTGTGGACCCAGGGCCGGATTTACGTTTGAGAGGCGCCTGGGCACTTTTCATGTGGCGACCCTTGTAAGGCTAGGTACTTGAAGAATTGAACCTTCAAATGAACGAAATATAAAAAAAAAATTTAACTGCGGGCGAGTTGATACACCCCGCTGAAAATGTCACCTTTTACTAATTTGGGTATGCCGAATTAACACCAAATTGCGGCTGTTTAACTCCAACGTTAAGGCAGTTTCGTTTGCGAAACATGTAGTCACCCAATTCATCACGGGGCGCCTAGAAGTTTTCATCAACAGATGCCTAGAAGAAGATAGAATTACAAATGAGGAACTATGGCGCCTTGCCGGCCAAGAAAGGATAGACGACCAAATCAGGCGAAGGAAATGGAATTGGGTTGGCCACACCTTGCGACGCGAAAACGAGAATCTAGCCAAACAGGCCCTTGATTGGAATCCGCAAGGATCCCGTCGAGTCGGAAGACCTACAACACCGTGGAGGAGAAGCCTATTAGCAGAGGCCGCAACAACTGGGAGCTGTCGCGCAAAACAGAGTCCGCTGGAGGGCAACTGTTTCCGCTCTATGTACCATGAGGGATTAAAGGAGCAATTAGTTAGTTTAGTTTGAATTCAATAAAAATAAAACCACCCCTTCAACTTGATCGGAGACTACCCCAGGAAAACCCTTATTACTAAAATTGAGTGTATCGCACTTGCTTATGAAAACACCCCGCCAATTTTTTGTGTAGAAATAGCCCTAACGGTAAGCTATTTTTTGAGACCAAAGTCAACCCTATCGGTGAATCGAAAGCCAGCCCCACAGCAACCCCTAAAGTTAAATTATTTTCTAAAATAAAGATTCAGCCCGCCAATTTTTGATGAACATACACCTCCGAGATATAAGACAATTTTTAGATACAAAACCTACCGCCGGAAACCGGAAACCACCCCCACCACTAGGGGGTGAGAAGTGAGAACTAAATTATTTAATTTCATTCCTAAACTTCAATTCACCCCGCCAATTTGTTGTGCACAAATAGCCCTTACTGTAAGCTATTCTTGGACACCAAAATCAACCCTATCGGTAAATCGGAACCCAACCGCACAGCAACCTCTTTTACTACTTCTTTTACTATTGATTTTACTACTTATAAAGCCCTGTCCACACTCAAGTGACACAAACGCAAATGTTACTGCACTGAAAATGCAGATATATACCTCCTACTAGTTGGGATCCGGCGCGCCTATGCTGCTCCCATAAGCCAATAGTAGTAATCAGGTGATATGAATTTTAATATACAGTAGGAGAGTTTGAAAAAGGCAATTTTTTGGTATTTTTGATTCCAAATAAAAAAATGTGAAACTTTTAGGGATCTGACATTTTGCTGCACCCAACGTTTAAACATTTAAAATCAACCAAACCTTAAAAATTCAACTCTTCTTAACCATTAAAGAAAAACTTTAATAGTTGGAAAAAGCAATGCCAAAAAACCAACTTTTATTTTCTCTTAAGGTCCGGTTACACGCAACGATCTGCTTGTGCCAATTGGCTTGCGCAAGTCAATTTGCGCAAGTGAATCGTTGCGTGTAAACGAAAATTTTTGGCTTGCACAACCCAAAAAGTTTGCTTTGTGCAAAATATGTGTTCTTAGAAAATCGGCTTGAGGTTGGTGTTTTGTTCAAGCCTCAGCTGCAACCCTCAGCATGCTTCACAATTGTTCACTGGTGACTGGTTTATTTTCACTCATTTTATTTGCACCAATTGACTTGCGCCAGTCAATTTATACAAATAAATCGTTGCGTGTAAACCGCGTCATGTTCACTTCGTTTATTTGTACCAATTGACTTGCGCCAGTCAATTTGCACAAGCAGATCGTTGCGTGTAACCGGACCTTTATATTGCGAAATTGTGTTCGTCAAAACATATGAAATTAATGCAAATATTGAAAATCAAACTATTCGCAATATCTAAGGAAAGAACCAATCCTTATTTCTGTAAAATTTGGAGACATTAGATTCAATATGCTTTCATATTAAGTGTGACCAAAATTACCTAAGTATGTATTCTTTTGCAAAACTTGCTGGTAAACTATGTTTTTGGTTTTGTTTTCCGGCGCGTAAATAAACAAAAATGATACCTTTCCGGCTCGCTGCCACCCAACCTTAAGACATTTAAAATTAATCCAAATCTTCAAAATTCAACTCTTCAACAAATATTTATAACCATTAACGAAAAACCAATTATTCCTATAAAAGTTCGAGAGTTTGGATATTGGTTTGTTTGCCTAATTCTGCGAAGTTTGTCTTCAGTCATGCCGTTCTTGTATTTTCCCCACAAAACCGATGGTTCTGTTGGGTATCATGTCGTCAATATAATTGCGAACAGTTGACGAATGTTATTCGGCGTGGATGCAAATGATGAATCAGTAAGTTTCAGATCCCAATGATTGTCGTCTTCCAGCAATTTCAACTCGCGACATGCATCTTGAAATGTATTGAATATTTGACCATTGACTGTTTGTAAAAATTCGAAAGACGTTGGTACATTCAGCAACAACAAACGCAAAAAGAAACATTCACGTTGTTTTGGATGTACTGTGTAAAGTCGTCCCAATGTCTTTGCTTGCAATACGCGTGCGATAGTTGGATGTCGTTCGCCTTGTCTACGTAGTTTCCATTTTTTACCTGATTTGTTCCATGTATAATAGCGAGGGACGTCGGTATTTAACAATGTTTTTGCGAATTGTCCGAAAATATCAGGTTTTTGGCACAGTGTGAAAAATTCACTAAGTGTAGTTTTTGGTGGCTTGAAAACTCGTTGGAGAGCATTTTCTTCAGTGAAATATACACGTTGACCGTTTTCAAGATGTACCGCAATCTGAGGCGTAATGCAAAAACTCGACATTTATATATTTCCTTATTAACACTTTATTTAATCGAACCAATTAAAAGCTTTTACGTAATTTTCGGTGGAAGTATATAAAGAACAATGGATGCTGGTATTTTAGAGGTTTCCCAATGTTCAAAAATATTTTTATTTTGTATATAAATTATATGTTTCTTAACTGGTGTGTTTTTGTGTGCTCCGGTAGTTATAGTATACAGTCCATAGTACAGAGTATTTAGTACACAGTACAAAGTACAGTGTAACTGTACACACTGTACATACTGTACACACTGTACACTCAGTACACTCAATACACAAATTCATACGTTGTCACTCGTAAAAATCAGATTGCTTTTTTAAAGCTAACGGTTTTTTATATGTACATGACAATTAAAATTAATTATTTTTTCGCCCCGCCAACTTAAATATAATCAGTGAAACATTCAAATTCTCTATATTTCGAGAACAGCTTCACTTATCTGGACCAAAACTATCCTATCTCTCAATCCGGAACCAACACTACACATTCCCAAATTTTTATTTAAATCTGTGGGGCGGTTTCGGAGATTAGCGTGAACAAAGCTTGTGAGACGTAGTTTTTATATATTAAGATAGGTCGAAAGAAAATGCTACAGTCACATGCGTGCAGGCATTCGCTCATACGAAGCGATGGTGCCTGTACTATGCCGTCATTGCTATTCGATATGACAGCACCTTTGTCCGAGCGCACACCACGCTGAACGCATGTGACTATATATCACTTTTATCACAATTTCCGCGGCTCCAATTATGTGGGGGCACGTGCCCCAAGTGCCTTTATGTAAATCCGGCACTGTGTGGACCGGAATCAGAGGAGGGCGCTAAAAGGTGCTGAACTCTGTTATCATCCCCACAAAAACCGACATATCCGAGGTTATCTTCACGAAGAGCTACGGAGTCCACATCCCTTCACGCCATGAATGGAGAAATAGACCACACAGAATTCAGGATGCCATAAACTTCTTTGCTGACGGCTCTAAGCTCGAAGGTCGAGTAGGAGGAGTCTTTTCTCCGGAGCTTGGGATTGAAGTCTCCTTCCAACTACCCGATCACTGCAGTGTATACAAAGCGGAGGTTCTAGCCATACATGAAGCTGTTCTACTAAACAACCAGCAAGGCGATAGGAATCGGACTGTCTACATCTTCTCAGATAGTCAGGCGGCCCTGAAAGCCGTGCGCTCTTCCACTAACAGCTCTAGAACTATTTCTGAATCTCGAAGATCTCTTTACGAGATGGCTCAGCAGTTCAGGACCTTCCTCGTATGGGTGTCCGGTCACCGAAATATAAACGGAAACTGCACTGCAAATCCAAGTGTTTAGCAGGTGTTTAGAAATAAATCCCTCTAGTGTTTTATTTCTAAACGATAAAGTATTTAATGTTCACTTTTAAAACGGAAGAAGCGTTTAATGCACAAAATCTAAACGCTAAAGTGTTTGATTCTTAAACACTTAAAGCATTTAACAGAAAATAAACGCGTAAGGTGTTTACCAAAAAATTCTAACCTAAGCACAAGTGTATAAAAGTAAAACACTTATTCGCCAATTAAACACTTGGGAAGGTAAACACTTAGCTATGATAAAACACTTACGGGAAACTAAACGCTCTAGCGTTTTATTTTTAAACGGTAAAGTGTTTAGGGGTGGCAAGTGTCTCTCTAAAAATGAAATACTGGGTGATCCATTTAGAGGTACTATTTTCAGAAATAAAAAAAATAAAAACATTTAATTTTATCGGGTAATTTAGAATTTTAAGAAACAAGGAAGTTATTGCATTTTGACATTAAGCTTTATGAAAAAACCAAAAAAATCACTCAATTAACAATACTTACACTATAATGCATAATGCACGTTTCTATAAAACTTAAATTTTTTTTTCAATTTATCACATGAAATGAATAGGTTTCAACATGATACAGTCCAAATTATAGCTCAAAATATGTATTTGTTAATTAACAATTGGCCAAAATACAAAAAGTTTTAGAACTCGAGCTCATGTTAACAAAAATGCACTTTATTTTTTTTAAATTAAAGGTCCAAAAATTCTCTACGAGATTTAATAAAAAATTTTAAATTGTTTTTTCAAAATGGCCAAAAGAATGCAATTGTTGTTATTTGATTAATAAACAGAAGTAAAAAAAGTAACCAAAATTACATCCAAAATTATTTTAGAATATACCAATTCTTCATTTTTTGGCCTTTTCTTACTTCATTTGTTGTTTTCATTTATTTAACTTAGTTTATCCTGAAATTTTTACGCCTTTGTTGACAGGTATTTTTTAATATGAAAATAAAGCCATAAAGCTGCTTAAATATTACGAATTTAAAATTATCAGTATCACTGCAAATCTGAGGTTTTAGAAGTGTTTTATTTCAAAACGCTTAAAACGTTTTATTTTGACGTCACCCATTTGATTAACATCCTATACACTTTTAAAACACTTAAGCGTTGAAAAAATGTCTACAATGTTAATCAAATGGGTGACGAGAAAATAAAACGTTTTAAGCGTTTTGAAATAAAACACTTTCAAAAGCTGAGATTTGCAGTGATAAGACAAGAAAAAATATGAGCGACCCATAACTTCACGCAATTATGGTAACTCCCGCCAAGAGTACCATTTAACTTATTCAGTAAAGCGCATCTCGTTCTATCACGGAAGTCAAGCAATATTGGAAGTGGTTTGTACTTAGTCGGGGGACCGCTTGGAAAAACGGCACTTGGGTTGGATTTATTTTTTGTTTTTTTTTGTTTTTATTTGTTTTTTTTTCACTTTTTGCAATGATAGTATTATATTTTAATATAATATTGATTAATAGTTCTATCAACAACATTTTTATTATTCATAACCAAAAACACGCTACAAACGTTTACTAAATAAACACTTGAGTGTTTACTCATTAAACGCCGCTAAGTGTTTAATATTCGTCTACAACGGTTTAAACGCTTTAAGTGTTTAGAAAGTAAATACTTGAGTTTACAGTGTGTAAAGCTGACGAACTGGCTGTACCGGCACAATGGAGCTCCTTGCTGGTGACAGCAAGGATACTGCCCTCATGCTTGGGTAGACATAAAAATTTAGAGACACACATCCTCCCTAGTATTCCGTAACCTTCCTAGGGGATCTTAAGCCGGTCGCAAGGTACACGCTAGCTCGCCGGAAGGGGTCGTGGGGTGTGTTACCGGAACGCTACATAATGGCTCACCACTTACTTACTTGTTTATGTGTAAGCTCTTCATCTCTTCTTCGTTATTAGGTCCATCCCCACAATATAAACAATATATTAGATAATTAAATTTACAATATAATTAGAGTTATTTACTAAAATAGCATTTAATATAATTAATCCTGGAATTCGCGGATTGACTCAAAACCTGCGCTATGCTGAGACACACAAGTTATCTTCTAATTCTTTTGAGAGAATATTCCACAACATACATTCGCACTGGGATTTATTTAAAAGAATTTTTTTTTATTGTCAGTTGAATTTGCTTCACAAACAGCCTCTATTGGAACAAAACGAAGTAAATGGAAACATCTGTTGGTTTGCTTCTCACAAATGGACTTCACTAGAGCACGACCTAATTCTACCAGATGTCTACAGGCGCATTTTTTTGTTTTTAAGCACCCAATTCCTACCTTTACGTACAACTTGAAAACTATACTTATCCGTAGGGGATTTCTTCGTTGCCTTCAGTTCTTGATGCCAGCTCGCAATTATGTCTGCGTCAGGATCGGTTGGTTCGGAGTACCTATCGGTCCATAGAAGTAATCTGCACAAGGATGCAAGATCTTCCAGCCTTCACGTCCGTAACCTCCTTCCAGTATAAAATTGAATATAAATTAGATGCCGCCTGCCTCGGCCACCTTTGAATAAAATATTCCTCCCAAAATTCAGCTTCTATTTTGGGGAGCTTTTTTTCCCACTAAACCAGACTAAACTGTCCTGGTTAACGACTCAATCCCGACTCTCTGTTCGCAATTCAAAAAAAATCGACTTGTTCGCACAAAACAAAAAAAACCAGTCCCTTCTCTTCGCAAGCAAAATCCAGACTGTCAAAGGTATAGAATTTTTTTTCTTCCAAGAAAAATTTTGTTTTGATTCGCCTACTTGATTCGAAAAATTTTGAATTAAGAAGTTCCAGAAGTAACTTGACTAATAATTTCTTAAATTTCCGCGAGAGGGGAGAATAATTGACAAGGAGAATTTTTCAATAATTAACCGACCGTTACATACCCTCGGGTCCACAAGGCCGACTTGCGAGGCAGTGAGGAGCCGAAAAAACGGAAGGTTTTTCTGTCGTAAGGTCCTGTGTGTGGCGCCAATGTGAGGCTCGTCTCATACCCTGAGAACAGAGTCTCATGCTCTACTGACTGAGCTAGCCGGGCCGCCAAAATTTATCTTAGTTCACGATTAACCAAAGAAACTCGGTCTGGATTTAGTCGTAATGTCAGCCAAAATTGTGGAAAAATGGACAGTCTGACGAGTCTCACGGAGGGTATGTCTGGAGTTGCAAAGATTCGGCGGAAGGCAATACCAGATTGTCCCCCTCCGGGTCTCTACAATTATCCCGACATCCTCGCCGAAAATGTCTCCTTCCGGTCCATTGAGTCAGTCTCCAGCAATACCACATTGCCTTTGATATTCCCCGGCGGATCGCCAGGCCAACCATTCGCCGAGAGTTATTCCCCAGACTGACTGAAAGTAAAGAGGTGTACCATCCGCTAGGGAAGCTTGCTTCGATGACAATCAGGGGCGTAAATCTTTCGCGTGGTAAACGCCTATGTTTTTTCCAGCCAGATCCTCCAGATCGTACAAGCTAGTTCCAATTTCTCTCCGTATCCGAGCTTTCACAAACTTGGGCGCCAGTTTGGCACTGAAACGCCCAGCTCTGCTACTCACCCAGAAGGTTATCCGGAAGACCTCCTCCCCAGGGCGAAAACTGCCCACACGGCACCGTAAGTTGTACCGGGATGTGTGCCTGGTGTGCGCGGCGGCTAAATTTAGCGTGACCCTCTCACGAAGTTTCTGCAATTTGTCCGTCAAGGGCAAGAAAGCGATGTCACCCTCCTGGAAAACGTTCAGTTTCTTCAGGACGGGATAAGCTGATCCGTGCAGGATCATATGGCTACCAAAAAGGGCCTGATACGGTGACATGCCGATCGCCTCGTGGTGGGCACTACGAAGAGCACATTTAATGGACGATGTCTATCCCATTCACGATGATCCTCCTTTAGGTACGCCCTAATGGCGGCTAGGACTAATCGATTCACCCGCTCAGAAGCGTTAGGGTGAGGCGAATATACTGCCGTGCGCACATGTCGCACTCCGTAATCTTTCAGCAGTTTAGCAAACTCTTTGGAGGTGAATTGCCGACCATTGTCGGAGAAAATGGTTTCAGGGACTCCAAAGGTGTGAAAGACAGTTTGCTCGAGGAACTTGACGGCTACCGCCGTGGTCTCAGCGGACACGGGGTGCAGGAAAGCGAACTTTGCGAAGGCATCCAGGACGACAAATACTGCCGTGTGGCCTTTCTTCGATCGGGGGTAAGGACCCAAGAAGTCTACGTAGAGAAATTGAAACGGCCTCGACACATCCATGGGGTTGCCCATAGGTGGTCGAAGTACTGAACTGGGGGCTTTGGTGGTCTTGCAGATCTCACAGTTGGCGATGAATTCCCGTACTTGTTTGGACATACCTGGCCAAAAGTATTTAAATCTCAGTCGGGTTAGAGTCTTCTCTACTCCACCGTGAGAGGTTTGGGGGGGGGCAAGTGAGCCGACTCGATGAGAGGCGTGGTCAGTTCCGTTGGGACCCACAACTTCCATGTTAGGTCGTCAGCAGCAGAGTCACCAGTACGTGGGGATGTACGCTGGAACACGTACTCATCTTCAACTCGCAAGTCTGGTAGTTGCGGGGCTTCTCTGATCTGTTCAATCAGATGAAGATAATCCGGCGACTTAAAGGACATAGCACTTAAGTCAACATCGAAACATAGGGATAGGTCGTCAACGCAATCCATGCGTGACAAGGCATCAGGAACCACACTGTGTGTGCCTTTACGATGATTGTAAAATCGAACCCCTTAAGCTTAAAGGCCCAATTATAATAGACGGATTTGAGCGGATTGGAATGTCAAAAAAACGCATTGGATCGGATAGGAAATTGACTGGTTATAATAACGCATCTGCTCGGATTAAAATGTCAAAGTTTATTGTAAACAACAGTGCGAAAAATTTTTACGCTAAAGTATATTTAAAGGGCGAATAATGGGCGGAGTGATTAATAATTATAATTAATATTATTAATTAATAATTTTTAACCTCGTTGATGAGTTGTTCGCCGGTCAACATTTTTGCATTTATACTTTTAAGGTTATGTTTATCAAATTTTTGACAGTTCAATGCGGCAATTTCTAATCTGTTAAAAACGATTGCGCTCAAATCCGACCGAATCCGCTTGAATGCGTTCATTATAATCGGTTAGGTCTAAAATGAATGCTGGGAAAACCGATTTGACAGTTCAATCCGTTTTGTTGCGCTCAAATCCGTTCATTATAATTGGGCCTTAAGACTCCACCGGGCTAAACGTCCGTTGAGCTTCTTCTGGCCCATTAGCCACTTCAGACTTGCATGTTCAGTAATGACTGTGAAAGCCTGTCCCTCCACATAAGCCCTAAACTTTTTTATACTCAGCACGGCTGCGTAGCATTCGAGCTCAGTAATGGTGTAGTTACGTTGTGCTCCGTTCAATTTCTTGGACATATAAGCAATCGGATGTTCTCCTCCATCCATGTCCTTTTGAAAGAGCACACTACCTACACCAGTTCTGCTGGCATCGCACTGAATATAAAAAGGCTTGGAGAAATCTGGAGTGACTAGAAGAGGAGCTTCCGTCATCAGCTTTTTCAAAGTCTCGAACGCCTGCTGGGCCTCATCACTCCAACTAAAAGGTTTTGTCTTCAAACAATCCGTGATTGAAGAAGCCACGCTAGCATAATTGGGGATGAAACGCTGATACCATCCGGTCATACCCAAGAACCTCCTAATCTGCTTATGAGACTTCGGAGTTGGGAATTCCGTGATGGCCGTCACCTTGTTAGGATCCGTTTTCAGGGTCCCATCACCAATTATGAAGCTTCAGTCACGCAGAATTTGCTCTTAGCCAGATTGAGTGTCAACCCCGCACGACGGAGACAGCTGGCGACTTCGTCCAGAAGCTTTAAGTGAGAGTCAAAGTCAGGTGAAACGATGAGCAGGTCGTCCAGATAGACAAAGACGTTCTCACGCAAATGTCCAGGAATGCTTTTGTCCATCAAGCGACACATGCGCCGTGGGGCGTTACATAAGCCGAAAGGCATAACTGTAAACTGGTACAGGGGACGACCGGGGACAGTGAAAGCTGTCCGCTCTCGCGACTTCACGTCTAACGGAATTTGCCAGAAGGCATCCTTAAGGTCCAAACTCGTGATGAACTTGGTGCCTTGAAGACGACCAAGAAGACCATCAATGTGTGGAAGTGGATAGGCGTCTTTAAAAGTGACGCTATTGACCTTGCGAGAGTCAAGACACAGGCGGACCTTACCTGGTTTTCGAACTAACACCACCGGAGAATTCCAGGGACTGTTCGACGGATCAATCACCCCCAAAGCCAACATCCTGTCCAACTCGCCATACATCACATGTTGAATAGCGGGTGAGACAGGATAGTGCCTCTGCTTAATGGGAACTGAGTCACCAGTGTCTATCGTGGGTTCTTCCAGGTGGGTCTTTCCTAGTCCTAAGACGTCGAAAGAGGGAAACCTGGCCTTGACCCGCTCCAACTGCTCGCTTTGCAGGGACGATAAGTCGTGCATGTTAGCAGATGCGGGTGGAGCGTTTAACTCGCAGACTAAATGGGGAGCGATGCTGAAAAGTTTCCAAAAATCGATCCCTAGATACAGTCTCTGGCTGAGACTAGGCACCACATAGATAGTCATATCACGGTTCCGTCCTCCACAGGTGACCGGGACCCGGATGTAACCGCAAATTCTTTGTGAAGCCCCGTCAGCAGTTTGCAACGCAGTGTGCAAAGTGTAGACTGTCACTTCGGGATGTTTGGCTAGAAAGGATTCAGCATCTCTTCCCAAACAGCTGATACTAGCGCCACTGTCCAATGACCCATTCACCTCCTCATTAAGTAAGGTGACCTTATTAAAAGGACGAGGATCTGACAAGTCAGAGAGGAAAGCAGAAACAAGTTTCTGCGAAAGATGTCGCTTCTCCTTAGCTTGTACTTTAATTTGGGGAGGGGTATGCCGAGAATGCAGGGAGTCCACAAAAGGTGGCTCCGAAAAGATGCGGCCCGAGTGGAGATATATCTCTTCCAACGGGAAATGAACGAAAGTTTGACCTCCTCGGAGGGAAAAGACGGAAGAGAATCAGTTGACGTAAAGTCGCTGATGGTAGACGTAGCATTGGTATACGAAGTGTTCGAGGGACTAACGGGCGAGCTTAGCTCGGGCGCGGACTCCCGTTCGGTCTCGCACCCCGGCTCCGGTTTCCCCAGCAGGTGGGACAGACTGGTGTCACGACTCCTGGCTTGCCACACTTGTAGCAAAACAGGCCACGAGTCTCAGATGGGCAGTCCATAAAAGGATGACCCTGTTGCTGGCAATTCCAACAACGGAAAGGTCGTGGATTCGTCGGGAACTGACGCGGCGCTGTCATCTCCTCTACCCCTTGCGAGGATACGTCCGGTGGTAATGAATTCATTTCATTAATTGTCGAGTGGTCAACCTCGTGTATTTGCCGATCGGGCCTTCGTTCCAGACGTTTCTGCTTCTGCCAGCGTTCGGCGCGCATGCAGACTTCCCGCAACTCATGCATAGTTGCGAAACGTTGGCCTATCACTACTGAACCTAAAGGTGCGTCCAAATTCTGAAGGATTATGTCCACCAACTCCGCCTCCGGCATTGGATTGGACATTCGGTTATACAACGACAACATTTTTGCGACGTAGTCATCATATGAATTGGTATGTTGCTTCAGTTCCAACAGTCGTTTTATTAGCTCAAAGTCGGACTCGCGACGCCTAAACTGCCTGGTGAGGTGAAGCTTCACCATTTCCAAATCGGGGTCACGTACCTGATGACGGAACTGGGACCAGTACCAGTCCTCGGCTCTGCCTGTCAATAAAGCCGAAATATTTCGACCTACTTCAGACTTGCTGACCCACTCGTCGCGTGCCCTCAGCTCCAACCGGAACAAAAATCTCACCGGAGAACTTGATGTTCCAGGTTGTAACTGGCGACTTGCGCCGATAGGTTCCGGTCGACGCGTCCCTTCTGCCGTCGGTATGTACTGGCTCAGCCGGGGGATAGTAGTGATCTGTACGGATGGGCACCGAAAATTCCGCAGTTCGCTGCTGGGCCCGGAGCGCCTCTAGTTCCCGTTGCACCTGTCAGAGTTGCTCCTCCGGGGTGGGAGCGGTTTCGTCGGAAGTTGACGAATCATCAAGGACGATTTGGGATCCGCCCGGAAGGTCACTTTCGCCCGAGGCAGGAGCGGTCTTCTTTCTGCCTCGGAGTTCCATTTCTCTAAAGTCCTATCACGATCTCAAAAAAATTTAACCCTGGGTTAGGTTTTCGTTGTCCTCACCGCTTTATAGCCAATAAAAAAATGTGTGTACAATTCGATAGCACAAAAGAAAAATCGCAACACCAATCGTTACCCACAGGAGCGGTTCCTCAACAAAATTACCACTAATTCAAACACCACGGAAACAAGTTAATTGATCTCCACGTACGTAAGTACCACCATTCAATATCGTATATATATATATATATATATATATATATATATATATATATATATATATATATATATATATATATATATATATATATATATATATATCTACTTCAATATTGTCTCACAAAAAAATGATCTATACCCTGGATTCCCTGCCAATATTCACTCAATTCGCACGCAGCCACTATCACCAAAAGTATCCGTGAAAAAGTAATAATAGTATATGGGTGTATGTAAAAGCTTAGTGATAATAGTATTTCCAAAATTTCCAGGATCGTTTAAAAAAAAATCTCTCTCCCTAGGAGTCTCGGTGGCCGATGTCATCGGTGCCAGTCGGTGGTAGCTATGAGACACAGCCAACAACGAGTGTCATCGACAACGCCGGAGGCACCACAGGGCCTCAGTTACTCGAACGACATGAACTGAACTATCATAACAAGAGAAGGAAATCTTCTTCGCAAATAATAAAAATTCGGATTGATCCCGCTGTCCAACCACAACTGAGCTACACTACGGAAGATCAATCAGCAGTGGGGACAGACTGGGTGCGAGAGAAATAGATAAAAGCACAAGGAAGGAGCCGGATGTCCCTCAAAAAGGTCCACAGGGCGAAAGGGATTAGCCAGACGATTAAGCCTGTGAGGCATCCTAGAGGTTCACCTGAAGTGACCCCAACCAATACCATATTTCGACCACATGTCTACAGTGAAAGAAAAGAAAAAGAATTTGAGGGGACTGAATGGATTAAAGATGTCCACGGGACGCAGGGGCAGGCGATAGCACGCCTGGTACCATAGCCGGTTAAGCCTGAGTAACAACTCAAACGTCCATCACTAAAAATTAACGTAGGTCCTGTCCACTGAACGCAGCATTGGCAGGCGGTATGACGCCTGATACTAGAGACTACGAGCAAAAAAACAGGACAAAAGAACTCCAGACTCAGGCCTTCACCCTTGGCCAAGCGGTCATACGCTTGTTAGCCAGCGGTGCCGGTAAGCCTAGTTCAAAGATGCCTAAAGCGAAGAAGATAACGTAGTACGGGACAATCTAAAAGTGAAAGCAACTCTAAATTCACACTGAATTTAGACAATCGAGATGAATCTGTAAAAACGAGGCATTGGTGGTGAACCATAGACAAAGATAATTTTAAATAAGGTAAGCATTCATTGGCATTTAAGCATTCGTTGGGCGCCATTTAGGTAACTAAATGGGCGCCGGAATTTAATATTGAAAACTAGTTTGCCAAACCGTTGGGCGCCATTCATGTACCGGCACAATGGAGCTCCTTGCTGGTGACAGCAAGGCTACTGCCCTCATGCTTGGGTAGACATAAAAATTTAGAGACACACATCCTCCCTAGTATTCCGAAACCTTCCTAGGGGATGTTAAGCCGGTCACACGGTACACGCTAGCTCGCCGGAAGGGGTCGTGGGGTGTGTGACCGGAACGCTACATAATGGTTCACCACTTACCTACTTGTTTATGTGTAAGCTCTTCATGTCTTCTTCGTTATTAGGTCCATCCCCACAGAGATCCAGGGTTGGTACCACGGACTCATGGGACCGGTAAACACGAGGCATCGCCGAAGGGAGACCCTAGAGAGAAAATCTCCCTCCACAACCATCCTAGAAACTCAACGGAAACAATCTAGCAATTCATATCAATTCAAGACGCACACAGTGTAAGTACTTGACAACATATATATATATATATATTATTCAAAGCAAAAAACGACCAATACTCACAACAATATACAATTACTACAGTGCCGTAGCAACAACAATAAACAATGGAAAACAATTATGAACACTTATACACAGGATAAGTGAAAGGGTGTGTGTTGAATGTAATGGCGGGGCACTCACTGGATTCAAGATACTCAAACGGAAAGGATCGACGTCGCTTTGGACAAAGAGAAGTGAACTACCATTTCCTGGTTAAGGTTTTTCTTTAAAAAACAAACAACCCAACGGGGCACATTACCAATACAATCTGTGCAAACCCAATAATACCCCCTAACAGGCAGCCTTATTATGGTTGTCACTTATGGTGACAAATGGCGAAGTGAGTCAAAAATGGTATTATGGTTCTCTAAAAAAGTAACATTTCAGAGAGGTAAGGCGAATTACAGTTGTCACTGATAACGAGAAACGGCAAATTCAGTGACAATTGTTCTCACTTGATGTTTGTAAGTGAGATTTTTCTCATTTGATTTTAAAGGTGACATTTCTCACTTGGTGAAGTGACCACCATAATAAGGGCCTATGTCTCAAACCGAAAGAGTGCTTGTTCGCACCCACATTAGTTATAATTGTAGTATACTAAAAAAATATTATCTCTATGCAAGTAATCAAAGTATAGGAATGGTATCTGGGTTAGCGTAAGTTATGTGTGAAAAAAAGTATATGAACAAATTCAAGAAAAATAATCTGTAAATATATAATCATAAATATTTTTGGTGTGTAATATAAACAATATATTAGATAATTAAATTTGCAATATAATTAGAGTTATTTACTAAAATAGCATTTAACAGTGGCGGCTCGTCTTTAGGGGCTAATGGGGCTTAGCCCCACCAGAAATTATCGAGCAAATCATATTCATACATTTTTTAATTAATTTCATTTTTACAAAAACGCAAAGCAAATTTTCTTTGCAATTTATTACAATTTCTAAAAAAAATTCAAAATAATACCCCGCAAAAAAATTCCAAGTAGAACTTCATAGGAACAGTATTAAAAAAAGAGCAAATAAAAAAATAACAAAAACTCTCAACTCTCTCGATCAAAATAATCGGGCCAAATCATAATTCCATACCCATTTATATGGAATTCTCATTGAGTCAGCCCCGAATATGAACCATTTTGTATGCAAAATATCTTGACTATGGCGATTGATTCATTCACTTTTGTTCTACCAAGCGGGGCTAAAATTTATTAGCCTTATGATTCATTGGGATTCTCGTCACTCACATGTAAGACAGATGTCAGTGGATTCTCTTGGTCTCTTGCGTTTACTCACGCACATACAATGCCAGTGTTGTCGATTCGTTCTTTTAGCTCTGTTTATTATATTTCTCAATTAATTTTGCCTGTATTTGATACTAATTGGCCGAACTTTTTGATACTTTTCTTACACTTATGGATTTTATATACCTGAGGGGCTGATTTAATTTAGCCCGTAGCAAATATTTGGATAGAAATAAAGTAAAAAGTAGTAAAAACAGCAATTTTTATTGGAAATAGAGAAAATTGGAGATTGAATTTTAACTGACAGTTGCAAGTTGATTTTTAAATGAAAAGTGTGTGCTTGCAGAATTGCGGTAGATATATATTGAATTATTCGCCAATCAATATTACTAAATTATTTGCAATAAATATTAATATTCCATTTTTTAATATATAATTTTCTTAAATTATATTTATTTAATTCTTGTTTTTGGTTAAAATGAATCACGTAGATAATATATTGAAGAAAATTTTTTCTTTGTTGTCATTAGAAGAAAAGTTCGAAATTAAACGTTTAGGGCCACATCAATCATTTGATTTTAATTTAATTTGTACTGAAAAATATCAATGTAGAAAATTTTCATTGGATTGGTTTCTAAAAATAAATGGCTTACGGTTAGTATAGGAAAAAATCCATTGTTTTGATTTTATTGCATTTTGTTTAGAGGAGAATCGGCTTGGACAGAAATCGGTATCCGGGATTTAAAACATTTATCGGAACGAATTAAAAAAATGAAACGAGCGCTACGCATTTAAAAAATACTTTAAATTACCAAACCTTCGGGACGGTTAATATTCTCCCACAGATTGATTCAGGATACGCGAGCTATTATTATTATTATTATTATTTATTGATATATCATGTACACAAGATAGAATCTTATAACTAGTACATTTATTAATAAATCGGTTAGATAGGAGGATATGATAAGAATAATAGAGTAAAAGAATAATTGAAAATATAATAGAGAAACTTAAGTGAAAGAAAATTTATAAAAGAAAACTTGTATTTGCGCTTTATACAACCCTGTTAGAAATATGATGGAAAAGCGCTTCTTGAAAATGCCCGCCGAATCAATGCGCTGGAGATCAACTGGAAGGGAATTCCAAAGCAAAGACGCGAAGAAAAGAAAGAACGTTGTCCAATCAGGGTACGGAATCGAGGGATAATTAAATTATTGTTTCTGAGAGATTGTGAGGGTACTACAAACTGGTTAAGGTAAGCGGGTTTGCGCTGGTGCAGGATATCATAAAGCAGGCGCATAAGCCTTTACTATCGGTAGTCTCTAAAAGAGCAACCCAGGATCGAATTAGAGTAGGGAGATATATGATCATAACGGCGCAGTTTATAGACAAAACGTACGCAGTCGTTGAAGGCAAGATTAAGCTTACGCGCGCAGGAAGAATCGAGAGAGGGGAAAATAGACAGACCATGCATCAGGTGAGGTAGTATTAAGGCCTTCATTAAGTTCATACGCAGAGACCTACTGAGCAAACTGCAGTGAAGCCTAAGTTTCGACAGCTGACCATAGGTTTTCTGAACAATGAAGCTTATGTGAGTTCCTAGCAAAATATAATAAAAATGTGAAAAAGAATCGTGAAGTATTAAGTCGAATTTTAGATATCTTAAAGTTTTGCGGTGGTCACAATTTAGCTCTTCGTGGACACGACGAATGTGAAACAAGCATTAATCGAAGAATATTTCTTGATATGGTTACATATACCAGATAAATAGATATCGCATTCGACAACTACTTGAAAAATAATCAAATCGCAAAAAAAAAAACACTTCGAAAACCATACAAAATGAGTTACTATAATGCTGTTTACAGGTTTATTTACATTAAGTGAAATCTGAACTTCAAGCAACAAATTTTGTATCTGTTCAAGCTGATGAAACTACGGATATTTCGTGTAAATCGCAAATGGTTTTAATTTTTCGTTTCGTTAAAAATAATAAGCCTGTTGAACCTTTTTTATCACATTTTGACCTTAATCATGGGTCCGCAAAAGGTATATTTGATGTGATTTAGAATGCTGTGAAATGCTACAATTTAAAAAAAAACTGATTGCTCAAACATATGTTGGTGGCGCTGTAATGTAGGGAGTACAGCCGGGGTTCAAACTTTAGTAAAAAAATGTTATCCATTTGCACACTTTGTGCATTGTTATGCCCATCAACTAAATTTAGTCTTAAAGCAGGCATGCTCAGTTATTAAAGAAGCACCAATATTTTTCGTTATTATATGTGCTTTTAAGTCATTCTTTTCATGCTCTCCCAAAAGAAAAGATTTATTAATGGAAGTTTGGTTTATTAGTGGAACTTCAATTTCCGAGCACTGCGATCTATACTCGAAAATAAAGAAATTCTCATTCGTTGTTTTGAATTGATAATAATTAATATTTTTTTCAAGCCCCACCAAATTTTAGGGGCAGGAGCCGCCACTGGCATTTAATATAATTAATCCTGGAATTCGCGGATTGACTCAAAACCTGTGCTATGCTGAGACACAAGTAGGTACTAGGCCGGTTTAGCGTGGGAACCAAAACCGGTTTTGTGAATGTAGGTCAGGGCCCCGCCCGTTGGAATGTGGGTCAAACCGGTCCATTAAATTTTACGACCAATTACAATGACATTTATTGTTTTTACGACTAATTAGGTGTGATTTATGACTATTGGGGCCAATGACCTTGCAGTCGGGGGCTTAGCCGGTGGGTCCGTCCTTGGAATCTAGGTCAAATCCATAAATCACGTACGGGGGCTTAGCCGGTGGGCCCGTCCTTGGAATCTAGGTCAAACCCATAAATCACGTATGTAGTTCAGTCTCGAGGTCAATCACCTGTCATCAATCAATCAATCACCTGTAATTGGCCTTGGGATGTAGGTCAAGGTGGTTGACCTTGAGACTCTTAGACGAGTCGGTCAGGGCCGATGGCTTGGGGGCTCAGCGGGGGTCGGCGACCTCGGCGGGGCTGCGGCGGGGTCCTCGGCCGGGTCTTGGCGGGGACTCGGCGGGGGTCTTGGCGGGGACTATGGGGGCACTTTGGCCAGACAGTAGTGCCATATGAAAAGGCGCCAGTGTGTGTGTGCCAGACAGTGTTGCCATATGAAAGGTGGCAGTGGGGCAGGTCATTGAACTTGCGACTGGCGTTTCTTCCTACTGCCCCCGCCCCAGGTCTTTTGAGAGTTGAACCAGTTATGACGCTCGGGCTAGTGACCTTGCAGCCGGCCACTAGACATCCGGCTCCATTGCCTCCGCATACTAAAGGACTGTTGCTATGGGGGATCTTGCACTCTGCAGGCAAGCAAGTCAATAGGAGCCCAAAACGAAACCTGAAAAATGACTAGGGAGTGACTGTAATGAAAAACAATATGTTACTTGCTGAACATTTTTATTTTATTTTTTAAAACCGGATTTATTATTACACTCAGTTGTGAAATTCTGTTCTTAAACATTGTTTTTATTTTATTTTCTAAAATTGGATTAATTATTACACTAAATTGTAAGATTCTATTTTTAAATCTAAATGCATCCACTGCTAATGTTTCCCAAGGTCCCTTTCGTGTTTTGTGATATGCAAACTTCCAGGTGTACAAATATTTGATGGTAGGTGTGTCGTTAAACCTGACTTGTTTTTTCATAGTTTTCCGTAAAAATAAGAGATTTCACAACACATGCCTAGAACGAGTAAAGTACCTGCTAAAAACTTCAAAGTATTGAAAGTGTAAATTAAGGCTTTTGATTCAGACTGTTTGGTGATGAACGGTGTTGATGGAGGTGCAGGTGGTGGTAGTTCTGTCATTGATAGATATTTACCACATACGTCTTCCCCAATTGATTTAACACGTGCACACCTTGGTGAACGACGTCTATGATCGCGATATATATCTGATGCACCGCTGGTTGCATCCATTTCCAAAGAACAAAAGTAACATTTAACATGGTCTTTGAAATTTGTGTAAAAAAATCCGTCTTTTGCTAACTGATTTGCTGTGTCTAAATCAATAGCAAGGTTATCAAATGTTTTAAAACGATCGTATTCTACTTTCAGGTTTAACATCTTGAATGAATATTTGAGGATTTATACAACGTCTTTTATATATACCCAGCTGTTATGACTGGGTGAAAAACCAAGCCATTTAACAAAAACCCTGTTTCCGCGTCGTTTTAAAATTTTTTCTACTAGATAGACATCGGGGTTTTTCACTGGAGCTATTTCTTGTTCATAAAATCTGCCTTGAATTATATTTCCTTGGTAATCTTCGAGAATATATGTTGTCGGGTAAACAGGTTTAACTTCTTTTATTTTAAATATCTCAGCGGACCAATTAGGTGTATAACCTTTTTCGAAAACATGTTTATGTCTACTTATACGAACAAAATCACCTGCTTTATATTTAGGCTTTGACTTTATTTTGGGGTACTTGTACACAGATAATAATAAACCTTTTTCGTTGTGTGGTCCAACATCTGCAGGTCTCATCTTAATCGTACGATGTTTTGTTGTATTGTAGTCGTCTGTTAACTTGGCCAACATACTAATCCAGTGATACTTGCCATTCATGCTGAATTCTTTCCACATCATATTTTTCAATGTTCTGTTAAATCTCTCTACTATTGAGGCTTTTAAATTACTGTAGCTGGAATAATGGTTTATTTCATAATTTTTCATCAGTTGCTGAAATGGTTTATTAAAAAATTCCTTTCCATCGTCAGTTTGTAAATTTTGTGGTATGCGTCCTGTATTAAAAATAGACTGCATTGCTTTAACAACTTCTGGGGCCTTTTTACTTTTAAGTGGTAAAGCCCATGCATACTTTGAAAATGTATCAATCACAGTAAGTAGAAAACGAAAACCTTGGTTTTCTGACGAGTAAGAACCCATTTCGACCAAGTCTGCCTGCCATAAATCATCTATACCTTTGGTAGTGACATGTCGGCGTTTAAAATTTTTTCTAACTGGTTTATGCAGTTCGTTGATTATCTGTCTTCTACTCATTGCAGCGAATGTATAAATACCAGAGGTTGAATAACCGGTTTATATACAAAGCAAGAATGATCAAGTTTAATCACCCATTTACAATGATGGTTGCGGGACCTTCAGGATGTGGGAAAATAACATTTATAAAAAATCTTCTTAATACTAATCAGATATTTATACAGCCGCAAATTAAAAAAATTATATGGTGTAATGCAGAACATGGTGCACTGCCAACGGATATCAAACTACAAAACATTGAATATTTAAATGCTATACCAGAGGAGTTTGTAAATCATGTAAACGAACCAACGTTGATTGTTATAGATGACATGATGTTAAATGCGTTTAGTAAACAAGTTTGTGAACTCTTCACTAAGGGGTCTCATCATCGTAATTTCTCAGTAATTCTTGTGACACAAAACGTATTTCACCAAGGAAAATTCAGTCGTGACATATCGCTCAATTGTAAATATCTTGTTGTATTTAAAAACCCCCGAGATAAAAGCCAATTTACCCATCTGGCCCGACAAATTTACCCAGAAAATAGTTTAGAACTTGTGAGAATATATAAAGAGATAACTCAAATGCCTTACGGGTATTTGTTAATTGATTTAACTCAGGACATTAACGACGTCTTAAGATTTCGCACGGATATATTTAATAAACACTTTGTAACCTGTTTTTGTCCACAACATTCTTTAAATGGTAAGAATGGCATCACGAATGAAACGATTAAGGGACAACAAGCATATGCTATATGTTCTTAAAAGGGCTAAACCAAATCTAAGAAAGTCCATCATAAAAAATGCTGACCCAGAGGTTATAAAAATTCTTTGTGAAATTACTCTCAACACCTTAAAAGGTAACCATATGCCGCATGGAAATATCTACAACTCACTGTGTAAGTATAAAAAGGACATGCGTAAATTGATTTGCGCAAAGAGATCTGTTGCTAAACAACGTAAAATACTAGTGCAGCGAGGAGGTTTTTTACCAGTTTTATTAGGAAGTGTATTATCGGGAGTTATCGGCTCGTTAATTGAAAAATATGCATAGAAATAATGGACTTAACAAGATGCTACTTCTGTCGCCAGAGGTTTACAACAAGCTTAAAGATGAAATTGAAATGACTGCAAATCAATCCATCTTTGATAGAGCAATGAAAAAAATACTACAGAATAAAGACATGAATGATTCAGAAAAATGGTATAGCTATCGAAATCAACTAATTTCATTTTTAAATCACAAACGGGAATCTAGACGAACTCCTGATAAAATAACAAATTTATACTTGCCTCGTGAACGCCATGTCAAGCAAGAAAATTTAAGAGATAGTGCCACACAAACGAAATTTATATTTAAAGATAAAGTGTCAACACAGACTTCACCGGCATCAATGGATTTTCTAGACGAAGAAGTCTTTGAAGAAGCAGGTAGTATAACCCCACCGAGAAGATCTTTATCACCAGCGGCAAAAAGACGATTATCAGCTAGTGGTATAGCAAAAACGCTAAAACCGCCAACAAAAATACTAAGAACAGCATCTGCACCTAACGCACGTGAAAAGGATTATAAAATAATTACGGGTGAAGATGGTATAACACAATATACTGTACCAATGAATATGACTGTCGATGAAGCTAACGATGTTATAGAAGAATTAGAACAAAGTGGAAAACAAACAAAACCAGTCCAGAAACAGTCTATATTAAGACCCTCTGAACTAGAATCTGGTCAATATACGCTTTCATTTCCTGTGCGCAAGCTCGGGGTTAGACAGAGTGAACGCTTGAAGAACCCAAAGGATAAACCAAAAAGTACTTCGGACATTCCTTGGGAAAGACTTTAAAAAAAAATGCCTGTGGACATAAAGGAAAATGATTTTTACGTATGTCTTTTAAGTAATAACTCTATGCAATTTTACCCTGAAAATACGCTATCGGCTTTTACAAATGCACTTGCTAAACCATGCAAGTTTAATGGAAACTGGCGTGTCGGAATAACTGAAATTTCTCTACCAAATTTTGAAATAACAAAACGTGCAATCTCCAGCAATAAAGGAAATGCACCTAAAAGAGTGAGGCGCGCAGACGACCAGTTAAAAGAAGCTGGAAAGCAGCATCAAAAGGATTTTAAAATACTTAGCATCAAAATAAATGAAAATGTAAAACTTGAATGGACGCCAGAAAATCCTGAACAAACTAGCTACAGAGCTGGGCAAATAAATCTTTCTGCATTTTTACTAACATTTTATAATGCAGTTACACCTTCATGGTATACCATGTACTTGAATGATGTTAAAACGAAAATGTGGAAGCGGTTAGAAGATGACCACTTTAATGAAGTTATCCCTGAAATAAAGTATAAGCATGAGCCAGACGAATACATACTGCACATATATCAAGGAAAAAATACTTCAGAAAACGTTATTTTAAAATATAAGGACTATGAATCAATTGAAGATTTTGTTGATGATGTATTTGGTCAAGTTCCTAGGAAGAATAGAAAACACCCCGTTTTGAAGGGTACAATAGACAACTACACACATCCACCGGCTAGCATAAAAACAGCTGAAAATAAAGAGAAAAAAGCTGGTAAAAAGGAGCATGGTGTGTTCGAGCTCCGTTTAGAGGAATTGGGCGTTACGATAAAAATAAAAAAACCACTACCCACACACTTGAATGTTAAAGATCTCATGACATTGCTTTTAGCCAATGTACACTTTGACGATAACAAGCTTAGCGAAGAAGAAAAACATAAACGAATTATTGAAATTAAAAATACAATTTTCGAAATATTGAATAGGCTGAAGAAAGATTCACTCAAAGCAAAGGCACCCGAGCAACGGAAAATAACTAAAAACAGTGAAATTTTGCAAGTCCCATATTAGTCCAAGAGCTAGTGACAGAATTGCAAAGTGATTTTGTAGAGGATGGGCCTTTGATATAAGGTAGATTAGGTAAAGCACAACCGATTAAAAATATTCGCCAGTTCGAGTCTACTTAAGTTTTAATTTTATGAATTTTTGAACTTGTCGATTTTTTGACCATGAAAAAAGTGATATTGCAGAGGATGGGACTTGGTATATAGGTTAATTGGGTTGCCCCCAACACATATTCCGATTCCCATCTCGTTTGGAGGTTAGGTTTGACTTTTGGGAATTTTTGAACATGTCGGTCTGATCAAGATGGACAAAGTGATATTGGAGAGGATGGGGTTTGGTATAATGGTGAGATAGGCCACCAAGAACCCTAATTCAGCTGCCCATCTCATATGCAATCACGGTTGCGATTTTGGCGGCTTTTAATTTTGTGGCCATTTTCGGTATGACCCAAGTGATTTTGTAGGAGATGGGATTTGGATATTAGGGTTCGTTACAACATCTACAATACATATCCACTTGCCCATCTCTTTCCCAGTTGTAGAAACCCTTGCCATCTCCAGTTGAAGTTGAAAAATCGTAAAATCTAGTTTTATATAGCAAATTGAGTTAAAATGGATGTATATACACCTCTAGTGGCATATTTATGTTATATATTTCAGATATTATGAGTAGTTGTGTATTGTATATACAAACATACATTATAACCCGGCCCGCTGGGTGCGGGCGTGCAGAGTGTGCACCGCACGCGGGCGGCACTTTCAGGGGGCGGCAAACACAACAATCTCGTGATCGAACTCATTTTCATCATTTGCACCTAGGTTCTTTTTAGAATGCCATAACAATTACATGTATTGATCTCCTTTAAAAATAAACCGATAAACCGAAAACGTTCAAACCACTTAAGAAGGATCGATCTCTGAAAATAGTATAATATAAGGACAGAGAATGTAAAATTAAATTCCCATGATAGAAGTCAAATTTATTCTGTAAATAAAAGTTGACATTCTAATCTGATTATAATTATTGACAAAATTTTAAAGCAGTTTGACGTCTAGTTATGGAGAATTATCCATTTTTATGTGCAATAAATTCCCACGTTTAATATCATTTTTACTCGACCTTTACTTGAATATTGAATACTAATTACTCGAATGCAAGACGTCCAATGTTTTTTAAAAAATTTTATTGAATGTATGAGATATCAATAAATAACGTATTCAAATTTCAGATTTTTAATTTGGAATATGCTCCTTCAATCGATCTTCCTTAAGATAATTTTAAAGAGAATTCCCCGTTGTTCCATGTAGAGGAAAAACCAAATAAAAAGAAAACGAGTTTCCCATTCGCTCTGGTTGTTTAAAAGCGCAGCTTTTTCACTCACGCTGCGGGCTCCGTTTGCTTCTTAAAGCCCGGGACACACATATCCGAACCGTGTCTGCACCGCATGACAGCCGTGTGTTGGACAACACACGGAGAGAAAATAAACAAGTAAAATTTGATGTGGTGCGGACATGGAGACGCGGAAATGTGGGGACTGACTGGTAAGATTTTACTTGTTTACTTTTTCTCCGTGTGTTTTCCAACACACGGCCGTCACGCTGTGCGCAAATGTGTGTCCCGGGCTTAAGCCGGCTCTTCACGATGCGGTGAACGTTTCATTCGAATATTGGCTTCCAACGTTGGACGATTTTCGGCGAAAGTAGACCTCCTATCGAAAAAATTTAAATATAAAAGTTGTAGGTAGTAAAAAGTCAAATTTTGGGTTTTTTTTAACTAAAATTTCAATTAAACCACCTTTTTCTCCAAAAAATACCTAGTTAACTAATATTTTTTTTTACAAAATTGGAAAGCTTGGACAATTTCTTATCAATAATGTCCGGACAATTTGTATACTACGGCTTTTATTTTTGGAGTTATAAGCAATTTTAACGCTAAAATTGGCTCTTTTTTGTGCCTTTTCACCTAATAGCCTTATGACATTGGCTTTTTCGTAGGCTGAAAATGCTGCCTTGGCTAGGCTGAAAATGACGAAATCTGTTATACTGTGTGACAGAGATAGCATGTGAGAGTAAGAACGATTGTCTGATTATTATAACAGATAGTTGTGAGTGAATACAGAAGGAATCCTCCAATTCGCAACCCCCTCACGTTCTAATAAGAAAAATATGTTTTCCCCGCCTTGAAATTACTATTGGGACATTCAAAAATCACCGTAAACACCTCAAAAATTTTTTTTGGAGCGATTTTACTCCTGAGCCCCAATTCTAAACATTTACCCCTTCACTTCAAATATATCTATTGTCACTTCAATTATATTTATTTCCACTTCTTATATATTTATAATCACTTCAATTTATTGTTATTCACTCACTGTTATAAAAAGTCGAGAGATGCAGCAAACTGTTATAAAAAGCATAGAAAAAAGGACATGAATCTCATTCTTTTCCTATGCTTTTTATAACAGTTTTCTAGACTTTTTATAACACTTAAAATCCAGCCAAGAGAAGTTTGAGTATACTCCTCTCACTCTTACATATGGGAAAATCTCCTTTGAATTTTTTCTTTCAGTTTTCAGCCTAGCCAAGGCAGCATTTTCAGCCTACGAAAAAGCCAGTGTCATAAGGCTATAAGCTTCGCCAAAAAGTACCAAATAAGCACCAAATAAGGCAAATTTTAACATCAAACTTGCTAATAACTTCAAAAGTAAAGGCCGTAGCGTAAAAATTGTCCAGACAATATTGATAGGAATTGTCCAAGCTTTCCAATTTTGCAAAAAAAATATCAGTTAACTAGGTATTTTTTGGAGAAAAAGTTGTTTTTAGTTGAAATTTTAGTTAAAAAAAACGAAATTTTGACTTTGACGACTCATTGCTCTGGAAGTTGGCTAGCTGGATCCTTGATTTTAGATAGGTGGGAGTATTCTACGTACACTGGTATCCTATTCATGAAAATAGCTCAAAGGGTTACATAAATACAGGGTGATATGTAAACCTCTACAAAAAAAATTCAAAACGCCCTAGCTGCTAAACCGTTAAGATTTACCCCCCCCCCCCCCCACCCATACGATTTTTTCTTCGTCTATCCAAAACCTATCTACAGCCGGCCGCTTTGTAAGCTTAAAGGTATACACCCTGTATAATCATCAAAATGTTTTTTTTTCCATCAACCAATTTTTCTCAATTAAACGGAAAATATTGATGGAACGGAGATGGGATTGAAAATGTAACATTTGGCAGATGCCACGAGCCTATGGTCCAAATCTTGGGTTCTACAAAATCACTTGGGTCATACCGAAAATGGCCACAAAATTAAAAGCCGCCAAAATCGCAACCGTGATTGCATATGAGATGGGCAGCTGAATTAGGGTTCTTGGTGGCCTATCTCACCATTATACCAAACCCCATCCTCTCCAATATCACTTTGTCCATCTTGATCAGACCGACATGTTCAAAAATTCCCAAAAGTCAAACCTAACCTCCAAACGAGATGGGAATCGGAATATGTGTTGGGGGCAACCCAATTAACCTATATACCAAGTCCCATCCTCTGCAATATCACTTTTTTCATGGTCAAAAAATCGACAAGTTCAAAAATTCATAAAATTAAAACTTAAGTAGACTCGAACTGGCGAATATTTTTAATCGGTTGTGCTTTACCTAATCTACCTTATATCAAAGGCCCATCCTCTACAAAATCACTTTGCAATTCTGTCACTAGCTCTTGGACTATATGAGAAACAAAGCTCAGGCGACTATTTATCCACACCAGTACCAATTAATACAAACATAGATAATCTTTCAAACTTCATCACAGATGTATTTCTCCAAACACCTGAAAACAAGCGTAATCCTGATGCATTGTTGGCAGAAATAAAAGAGTCATTTGACACAGAGGGATTACAACAAGAGCACAGGTCAATAATGGGAAAAATTGATTCTCTCGATACAACAATTAAAGAATTGACACAGCGATTACCAAGAGGTACACAAGAAACTATAAAAGATTGCTCTGAGAAAAATATAATACAATATACTCTGATATTATTCGACCTAGAGCTATAGGTGACAAACTAGTAAGATATCTACGAATAATACCGATTCAAGAGTGTGGTACTATATTAAGATTTGAACATATAGAATACTGTCCTATTGAAAAAACTTTTATCGAAAGTATTTCTATAAAAATAACTGATCACCATGGGGAATTAGTTGACTTTAAAACAAGCTATATTCCGACATATGTAATGCTGCATTTTAAGAGACAATAAAAACTATAAATATTCACACAACAACTTGTTTTTGCATAGTATAAATAGAACTACGAGATGAATTCCTATTATACGCGTTATTATTTAATACAAAGCGGCAGTGGTCTGTCGGATATTGGAGAATTATATCGTGGTCCACTTATTTATCAACGTGGAAGAGGTATCGGTAGCTTTTTCAGTGCATTATTTCGACACTTAAAACCTCTAGCTACATCGGGATTAAAAGCATTAGCACAACAGGCTGTAAAAGCAGGACAAGCTATAATACAAGATAAAAACATCAACAGCAAATCAGTTAAAGATATTTTAAAAGAACGCGGTAGAGTTGCTATTCAAGATTTAGCTCAGAAAGGTATAAATAAAGTGTTTGACGGCATGACTGGAGCAGGTATAAAAAGACCGAACCCGTTTACAACCTTGCATATAAAACCCACTCTTAAACGCAAGAGACGTGGCAAAACACCTAAACGCACGAGAAATTGCAAAACAAAAAATCAAAGAAAAGGAATAAAAGCAAGAGCTTTGAAAACAAAACGAAAGATACGTAAACGTATACTGGACATTTTTGATAAGTAATAAACATAATGTCGTACAAAGAATGTATGAAATCGGAATTGGATCTTTTTTCCACACCACCAGTTCAAAGCAATATTTTGAAAACAGAAGAAGTAGCATATAAGCCAATAGCCTCACTAGACAACTCCTCCGTTCTAGAGTTTGTAACCTTGGGGCATGGAGATACATACCGAGATTTATCTAGCATCTATCTTCGTTTAAAATTGCAATTAATAAAAATAAAAGATGGGAAAGAAATACTTTATTCAAAAGAAGGTGATGCTCCAGGTTTAATAAACAACATTTTACACTCCATATTTCGCCAGCGCACCGTATATTTGAATGGGAAACCAATTGCTCAAACCGACCACAATTACAATTATCGCGCTTATATTGAAAATTTATTAAATTATGGTAAAGATGCTGCATCAACCCATTTGGAGTCGGTCGGTTGGTATCTTGACAAAGACGATGTGGAAATTGCAGATATCGATAAACCCGTCGCTGAATTACATCAAGGCTATTTAGATCGGCAGAAACTTTTTAATAAAAGTAATGTAGTTGAACTGATGGGGAAAATTCATACTGATTTGCTTAATCAGGATAAGTTGCTATTAAACGGTGTCGATTTACGTGTAGTTTTATCGCTTGAAAAACCAGAATTTTATATTTTATCCAAGGCTGGCGATGACTCACCACACTTAAAAATCCTGGATGCGACCATGTACATGAATCACGTAACAGTCAACCCGAATATTTTATTAGCACATGAGACAGTTCTACAGCGTTCAAATGCCATATACCCATACAAACGAGTTGAGGTTAAGAGCTACACTATTCCCGCAAACACATTTACACTTTCACTGGATAATATCGTCATCGGACAGTTACCGAACTTAATAATTTTTGGTATGGTGGACAATGATGCGTACACGGGCAGAAGGACAAAGAACCCCTTCAACTTTAAAAACAACAACATTACCAGATTCAATTTATCAGTAAATGGCGTACAGATACCAAATCAACCTCTCGAATTTGACTACTCAAAGGATAATCCGATTAGTACACGCGGATACAATACGTTATTCAGAGGAACAGGTATTCATTATTTCGATAAAGGTCATCAAATATCCAAGAAATTATTCGATAAAGGATGTTTTCTTCTTGCTTTCGATTTAACCGCAGACAGTTCATATAACACGACTTGCGGCAATTTACTAAATCAAGGGACTGTACGAGTTGAGGGAAAATTTAGAGACGCGTTACAAAATAGTGTGACGTGCATTGTATATGCTGAGTACGATGGAAGCATTGAAATTGACAAGGATCGAAATGTTTACACAAATTTTTAAATCTATATAAGGCGGCTACGTGCAACAAACTGTTAGTCGACAAATTACTTTATTACGGTAACAATGAGCTGTTTAATTAATGTGGAATACTTTTGCGGGGGTGAATATACCTTCTTTAAAAAAGTCTCTTTAGCTGGATTCACTGCGCAAAATAAAACGTTTGCGAAGGAAATAATTTTTAAGTATCCAACATTTAGTACAGAATGCAGCGAGCAACAACAATCAACTAAATTTGGCAACCTTGAACTGAAACGGATAGATGAAGACCTTATAAAAACTCTGGCGAAATTTAAGACAATCTTTGTTCGTGGTCCATCAACTAAAGAGTTTATAAATAACTACGTTACATCTCTCACTAAGGTCATTGATCTAGAGGCAACATTTAGCTGTGAACAAGAATGAACACGATCGAGCTTGCAGCCGCCCTGACAAAAAACCGCTTAACAAACAAGTTTTTTAGAGGAGTCTTCCCCTGCAACCATCTACCGCAAAAAATAAAAAAACCCGCATGCGTCATAGCTAATACGGATCCGTCACATAAAGGTGGGACTCATTGGGTTGCATTTTATTTTCCTAAACAGGGTTCTGCAGAGTACTTTGACTCGTTTGGAAGATATCCAACCAATAAATTTTTTCAAAAATTCCTTCTAGCTAATTCAAACACGTTTTTAAATAACAAGAAACGATTACAAGGCCTGTTTTCATCAACCTGTGGACATTATTGCTGTGTGTTTCTATATTCTCGATGCAGAGGAAAGAGCCTCAAGACTTTTTTAAAACAGTTTACTGCTAGTGACTTAAGATTAAACGACAATAAAGTGATTAATTTATACTTGAAGAATTTTACACAAAGTGGTGGGGATTTTTGTAACCAGTCTTGTAAGGCTGAGATCAGCACTATAAAAACCTGAGCACAAAGTTTCAATATTCAGTGTGCAAGTTTAATTTGAGTAACATGGAGCCATCAAGCAAGAAGAGACAGAGGACTGTTGGAACTAAAGGAACGGATAAGCTGCCTAAACCTGAATCAGTACCAGCACCAGCAGTAAAATCTAAGAAGAAGAAGAAGAAGCTCTCGAATTTTGAAGCAGAAGTGGCAGGAGAAAACCTTTTGCTAAACTATACATACCACCTGGACGATTGTCATAATCGGAAAATTGTACTTGGGTTTGATCCATTATCTTTCGAGACGAAAATTGTATTTCATCGTCACGGCTTGTTTCCTGTGTCAGCATCTTTTTCCGAATGGACATCAGTTTACAAACATCTAAACGACTTGAAAACCCAGATGGGAGAGACGATTCCAGCAAATCAGGCCGAGCTGAACAATGAGCACAGGATCCCCATTAACAGCAACTCGAGAATCATACTAAAGCAGACGGAACTTTATAAATTGTTCGAAATGTTGACATTTTTCAATATTATCATGTATCACAACAACAACGCTTCCGAAAGTGTAAAGGAGTACTATAAGAAGTATGCTGAAAAATGTAAAGGAAAAGGCGTATTAACTTTAGCATGTGAAGATTTTTTTATTCCAAGTCGAACTTCCTATGTACACTTGAATTATTCTAGACTTTTTTATGAAATACCTTTGTTCTGTATTAGTAATCTTATTTTTGACACGATAAATTTTCAAGGTATATAAATAAATAAATAAAATAAAAAACTATAAAAAATTCTTTTATTGAAAACATTTATTCACTAACATGTACAAATAAATATTAATACAATTTTGAACGGCACATCGCACTGAAGGTAATTTACCATGGATGGGGCAGTATGTTTCAAAGTGTTCCAGAAGTGTTAGTTTTGGTATTTCCAGTTGTTTTATTTCAGCTTCCAGTAGGTATTTTTGAACAAACCTCGCTTTTTCCAGTCCTTTCACATAGATTGTTGAATTTGAATAATTTGTCAGTATCACTGGTAAATCGTTGTAGTCAATATTGCCGCCGTTCCATCTTAGGCCATTTATCTTGTTAAAGTTGAATTCATCCTGTCTGCGGGCTTTTGGTGTCAACTCGTTGTATGAATATGGAGGCTTAAAAAAGTACAAGTCTGGTAAAAGTGATCCATGACGTAAAACTGCCAACTCCTTAGCAAACAACTGTCCATTAACTCCGCTGGCAAACTGCACGTCTAAAATGATTCGGTCTGAGCTCATGACTTTGACTGCACAAATGGAAATACAAAGCAGGTGCGATTTCATGGCTTTATATAAGAACTCATTTCCACACCACCTTAAGAGGTAGAGTTTTATTTGGCGCGTTTTTTTTATCATGTGGTTTCCCCAATAGGCCTAATCCACAAATATTATCCACATGTTGGCTCAGAAACACATTTTTCTCTTTAGGAGCTTTTTTGTCTTTTAAACCCATATGGTAGAGAGCTGCGATCTTCCAGAAATCTTCGTTTATTTGAAGTCACTTTATATTTTTTTATTTCTGGAATTGTTACCACTTCGTGATCTTTTGTGCGGCGAATATTTTTTGATAGGATGGGAATATGGTCGTCCTCGTTGCCGTTTAATATCATATTTTTGATTGATTCAAAATTTACATGTTGTGAAGCTTCATAATTCAGGCAGATTCCCTTTACCTTACTCTGGACCTTGATGGATTCATCCCTAGTACTATAAACCGCGTATGCATAATTTTTAGGGCCTCCACTTGCAAAAGTTGTTATCTTAGTCCAGTCAAATAAGGCAAAAAAAGGGGTCAACCTCGGAATGAGAGGTAATAAGCTGAAAATTTGTATGTACCTTTGTTTTGGTATTCTAAATGATGTCTCAAAAGTCTCATATAATCTCGTGTCCGCGTCTTGAGATATTAGAGGTCAAAGGTCACCAAAATCAGTTTTTCGCAAACATCTCGTAAATTATCGGCTTTTCGCAAATTTTGGTTCAGTAAAGTTTGTTCATTAGATAAATCTGCATAAAAGTGTCCTATACCGAATTTACGTAGAACCAACAATTTTCGAGATAAAGAGCTGAGAAGTCTTGGCATCGTGCTGCATTAGTTGCTGCACCACCTCTGAGGTAGAATGCATGGGGCGTTTTATGTCATGATGTTCCCGTAAGCCTAATCCATGGGTTACAAGTTATGATAATTTTTTTTGAATATCTCTCTATCTCTTCTATTTCCACTTCTTTCATATTGTCATCTTCATCAACGCTCATCTCAGAGGAAAATAACGAAATGTGGTCGGCGTTATCATCGTTCAACTCAGGTTCAATGGTTGTATCTTGCGACATCGAATTGCGACACAACTGGCCTTGACAAGAGCCATACGCTACGGAACATGGCAATTCTACTTTTCTGCATTCACTTGATACATGTACCTTTGATCCTCCGAAACTTGAGTAGCCGGTCAGTTGGCTTTATGGACTTTTGAGAAATTATTTGTGACCCTAAAATAAAGACAATCCCGGTCGAAAATCTCCAGTTGGCAGTTGCCAGAGCTACATGTATCAAGTGAATGCAGAAAAGTAAGATTTCCTTTTTCCGTAGCGTATGGGTCTTGTCAGAGCCAGTCGTGCCTCAATAGTATATCCGAGGATACAACCGTTGAATATGAGTTCAAACATGATGACGCCGACCACATTTCATTGTTTTCTTCTGAGATGATTGTAGATGAAGATGACAATATGGAAGAAGTTAAAATAGAAGAGATGGAGAGATAATCAACAAAATTTTATCAAAACTTGTAACCCATGGATTAGACCTACGGGAAAATCATGTAAAAAACGCCCCTTGCATTGTACCTCAGAGGTGGTGCGGAAACGAACGCAGTACGATGCCAAGACTTGTCAGCCCATTATCTCGAAAACTATTGGTTCTACGTAAATTCGGTATGGGGAACTTTTATGTAGATTTATCTAATGAACAAACTTTACTTAACCAAAATTTGCGTAAAGCCGATAGTTTACGAGATATTTGCGAAAAACTGATTTTGGTGAACTTTGGCCCCTAATATCTCGAGACGCGGACACGAGATTATATGAGACTTTTGACACATCATTTAGAATGCCAAAACAAAGGTTCATAAAAATGTTCAGCTTATTACCTCTCATTCCGAGGTGAAACCCTAATTTGACTGGACTATATAACTACCAGGTCCGTAGCATTCTAACTCATCAGTCATATCTCCAACGAATTCTCCAGTTGGCGGGTCGAATTCTCCCTCTCTGCTAATGTATATGACTGAATCGGTATCGTAATACAAAACTCTTTCTCCAAGCTGCTCCAAATAGCTAAACAACTTAAGTCGTGCCTGAGTAGTGGTATAAGCTGCAATAGAAACGTTAACTGTCCCCAGAGTTTCGGCAGCTTCTTCTCTGTAACTCCAGTTTACAATAAGCGTTTCTTCATTGATAGGGAGAAGATGTTGCACCTCTACTGCAGGATTGATTAGCAACTGGTACAACTCTCCTGAACTGTTAATTATGCTCGTCTTTGGCTGGTTTTCCCTCTGTCCAAACTTTCCCCAAAAGGAGTTTAAAATTAGCTTAGCTAGCGATCTTAGTCCGGGATTTTTCTCAACTTCAGCATACTCCAGTTGTACACCTTCATTTTGTCGAAATTCCGCCAAGTATTTCCTCTTTTCATCTTCATTCGAACTGCATTTGCTGGGCCATCCTGATGCCTGCTGTTTCATCTTTATAAATTTGTTCATCATTGAAGTGAATAGACCGCCGGAGAGGGTCGATTTGTCATACGCCTCAGTTTTGTAGCTCCATATTTCATACATATTCAGTATTTTGTATCCCCTACTTACAGCCATCTTTACCTCATCAATTACCCATGTTCCAATCAGAGCTCTTTCCTCATCCGTGTCTGAGCATTCTGGATGTTGGTTTTTCTCATCGCTACATCTTCGGCATAATGGAAACATTAAATCTTACATTTAACTACACCCTCCATTTTATTTAAATCTACCTCTGAGCATGCATCTGTTCCAACATATAATTGAGGGTGTCCGGTCGGGAATTTTCCATACTTACAAACCCATGGATACAAGGAGCATACATCTATGTATTTTATTTTTTCACCTGGCTTGCATTCGTAATGTGTATACGCATTACCTGTACGGCCTCCATAAAAAGCATCTCTTGGATTTAAGGGTGAATTTGCCAGTAAAGGATGGTCTCTTAAAGCCTGAATATCTTTATTCAGACCTATCAGTCTGTGAAAATCACACTCCCACATCTCAATAACCTCGTATCCATAGGAACGTAAGCGCTTTGTCTTTGCAACTGTTACTTCATATCGGTGATTTAGAGTATCGTTTTCGTCTTCATGGAGAGACTGATCACGGTTATGTTTTAAACACTTGGGATGCCCATGGTAATAGCAGCCATGGAATTCAAAAACCTGATTTGTCTGTGCACAATAGCCATCTACTTTTACTCCATTCAGCACAACTTCCCTTTGTTTAGCAGCATGTGTGATATTTATTCCTCTGATCTTTTCCTCAGATATTAACCACTGAATCGCTATTGCTGACTGATTATCAGCATTTCGATAGCCCTTTCTTGGGATAATACCAATAGTATTTGGTCTAAGGAAATTGCGACGGAAAACTAAATTGCATGCAGAGGCAATAGTTGTCGCCTCAACAAATGGGTCAACTTTGCACTCTGTTAACATTAATTTTCTAAACTTTAAGCATGCCTCGGTCAAAATCTGCACATCGCTGATGCAATAGTCGACAATATCACGCTCCATATTAAAGTCGTCATTTTTATGCTGTTCGTACCATTTGAGGAAGCTATCACGATCTTCAGTTTTCATTGAGTCGGGACTGTAATATTCTGCAGCCGGCAATTTCCCAACATATTTCTCATTCTCGATTGTGTTAAATAGATGAGGGAAGTATCCTTTTTTATACACAGCTGGTAGATCAAATGCCTTTGGTAGCTGCGCTAGACTCATGGGGAAGTAATTTAGAGAGTCAATAAATTTAATGTTGTCCAACTGCATCATTATAATTTTTGTTCCCCGCATTATTAATTTGGGCTTCAGGTCTGTCTTTCTCAAAATGTAATTCAGTATGAATTGATGGTCAAATGCTTGACCATTATGAGCTATGACTACTAGCTTTTTAAAATTTCGTCTTATCTCCAACAAATCTTTTAAAAAATCACACACCACATCGGTTTTATAAATCTTCAACCTAAATCCACATTTTTGACAAAAACGCAACCTGTCTACTTCAATGCAGAGCTCACAACGCTTTGCAACAACACATAAATTTGGTTCATGCAGCTTCATGTCTCCGACTGATTCTTCTTCTATATATTTTTCACCTATAACCTTCTCCTGTCTTGTCTCCAGGTCGTAAAAGATGAAAAGAGTATCTTTCGTCGGGGGTGTTCTGACGTCAGGCTGTATAAAACAGAAATGTCCTTGTTTCACATGTTTATCACAGATCTTGCAAAAATATTCGTCACATATATGGGTTTTGCCTGCTTTATATGTCTTTAGACAATCTCTGCATTTTTGTACTACCTCGCAGACACTTTTCTTATTTAAAGACCCTGAAGTTATGTGATTGTTGAAGCAACATTCTCCCCTAAAATGCCGATTACAATCTTTACACAATTTTTCGGGTGAGACTTTAGCACATGCTGGAGTCTGTTGGCAGCAAGGACAGGTTCCTCCACATCTGTGATCGTTTCTTGTATTGTATGGTACATGGCATTCCTCGCAATAATAGTTACAACAAAATGCAGCTGTAAGCGAAACTATCACATTATAGTGGTTATTATGGTATAGTAAGTTTAGTTTTTCTCCGGTATTTTGTCCTTCAAATATCACATCTCTTCCTTTTGCTCCGTAACTATACACTATAATCTTATATTCCTTCAGATGTTCTTGGAATTTTTGTAACTCTGGGATTCCAGCACCTTCATTGGGAATATCTATTTTAGAGTCAGCCATCAATTGTGCAACTCGTAGAGTCTGTAACTTTCCAATATCTTGCCTTACTTTGGCGTACTCTGTCTCCTTATTCACTTTAGATATGGCAACAATCAATGCTCGTGGTAGACACAGGTTATCCTTGTTTTTTATTACTACGATACCTTTTCTCTTTGCACATTCCTCATCAAATGTGTTAAACTTCCTTGCTCTATCATTTCCTCTCCCTTGTGGCAGTCTAACAGTGGTAACACTCAAGCAGAATGTGTCGGTACTTAATCCACTTGAATTGCTTTGAAAAATTTTTCCAATGGTGTCCCACACATCAGATACATTCAGTGTGGAGGCCAGTCTGTAGCTTAACCACCCTGGACCTTTCTCCATAAAGGAGGCTCCACAAAAGGTAAAACCAAGGAAATCCTCTGGCTGAACTTCTAACAGCACATGTTTAACAATTTCGTCAACTGCACTTTTGATCCAATCTGAGGGTTCCACATGCGCAGGTGGGCTATTGATTTTAAAATTAATTTTGCGTCCCCTCAGATTGAAACGCCTGATATGCGTTGCCATATCGCTGGTGATGGAAAATTTACTCCCAAACTCTCTACCCAACAATTCTTTCAACTCGTCAAAACACCTAACATTGTCCCTATTCTCGACAACCAACTTCGCGGCTCCTCTAAGTAACTGCTTCGCGTACATGTACTTTTGCACATCGTTCCAACCATGAACAAGTGCGAACTCTTCGAACTCCTTTATCCACTCTGTGTACTTTTTATCAGTATCTCCACTGAACTTTTGCACTGATTCTCCCACTAATTTCAACATTCTGCGTTCTTCATCTACCTGAGCCCTACGCATCCAGATTTTCTTCATATTTCAATTACTAAGACACTGCAAAAACAAAAAAGCAGTGTCTTTAATATGGTTATTTTAAAAAAAAAATCGTCAACTTTTTCCGATACTAAATGCAAATTGCTGACATAAACTTAAAAACAGATACACGTATTTTATGAAAAACTAGATAATATAGATATACTCTGTTTGCTTACCTTTCAAAATATATCAACTCTTTACACTTTATAAAAAAAACACTTTCTAACACTCACGAAATTCCCGCTAATAAAAAAAATAACACTTTTTACACTTATAACACTTTTAAAAACATACAAAATCCCTACTAACTTAAAACTTTTAAAATCGACGTTCAACTTCCCGACTCACGTTCTATGTTTTAAAATCAACCTTCGAATGACTGAGATGCATTCGTGAGGGTTTTTATATAGAGGTTTTCCACTAAAGGAATATAATTTACGATTATTATCGGCATCCCATGCGAAAAATAAATTGCATTAACAAAAATACTAAATGTATTCACATTTAAAATTCCAACCCCGTCATCATAAATTGCAATGGCAAAATATCATCTTCATTAATATGCATCACATAAATTCCTCCTCAAGCCATAAACTTTTACGAACGTCTCCGGTAATAATAATAAATATCCCACTGAAATTGCCATGCGCGCTGTATAGAAGCGAACGAATGAAAGAAGAAAAGGAAAATAATAATAATTTAAATTCCATTCGCATGCGCTCTGTATAGAAGCGACCCTGCTTCAGTTATCTCCCCATGATGTTAAAATTTATTGCTAATAAAAATTTATTGCTCTCTGATTTACAAGGAATGTTTTCCTGCAGTCATTAAGATTTATAAGAAATGTTTTCCCTGCTATTTTCTCCCACGGTACACAGAACGAATGAAATTTTATATATACAAGTTTTTTCATCGACAATAACAACAGTTGGGGATAATGTACGCGTTGGAAGTGGAGGGGATATGATTTCTGTATATAAATCCTCTGTGCTCTGGAGACTGGGAATCAGAAAACTCGAAGCTCTTCAACAGAACAGCGGTAAGTGGCCTTAGCCAACCGTAAGCAATCGGCATTTTTGCCAGTATAGTTCTGTTTTAACTTGTTTTTCTTTTTCTTTTAGCAGTACAAGCGACAGCAACACCAACAGCAGCAAAAGAAACCACTTCAATCAGAAACCAGCATAATGGTAAGTACTTTTAGACTCCAAAGTTTTTTTAAATTAATTTAATTTTTTAAATAGAGTACCTTCGAACTTTTGTCTTCGGTTGCCGAAAGTACCTCAACGGAGAACATCCCCATCTCAGCCATGGAGGAGAACAAACCCTACCCCATCAAGTTTTTTAAACTTGTTACAACGAAGTATGGGTTAAGGGTAATTGTTTCCTTCATGGACAACATCTTTGTGTATCTGCCGGAGAGATTTGCAGAGAAGATAAAAACGGAAGAGCAGATAAGCGAGCTGAATGCGGAGAGGGGCAAATCCATGATTTTCGAGGGAAAGGACATCAGCAGAGGCGGACTTTTAAAAATAAAATTTATTTAAAAGAGGCAAGAGAGAATACATTTTTATAAAAAAAATATTTATTATTAAGTTTAAAATTTTATTAAATATTAAAAAAAAAAATAAAAACAAAAAAAATATTTATTTTTAACTTTAAAGTTTTATTAAAAATTAAAAAATAAAATATATTTCTTTTTAAAAAAACATTTTTTTTAAGTTGAAAGTTTTATTAAAAATTAAAAATAAAATATATTTCTGTTTTGTTAAAAAACATTTTTTTCTTTTACTTATTTTTTATTTTTACAAAAGGTTTTTTATTTTAACGTAAAATTTTTTCCCCATTAATTACGATTTTACGACGGTCGCTGAAATCCTGAGCTAATAAAAATTCCATTCGCAATGCAGTGCAAGCATGCGCATGGGTATAAAAGCGAACGAACGAACGAAAGAAGAAAAGGAAAGTAATAATAATAAACATTTCCTTGAAATTGCCTGCGCTTTTAATGAACCGGATTTTTAGATCATTAAAAACGTCTAGACATTTTTATAAAGCACAGAGTGAATCTAATTTTAGGATTTTAAATTTATGTTTAACAATTTCTACATGTAGGGAATTATTTTGGTGTTAAGTAAAGGACGGTGTAAATTAATTTGATATTTTTCAAGTTAGCAAAACTTATGGCTTTTTTAATTCAGCGTTCCGGTTACTTTATTTTTGGGTTCGCCTAATATATATACATATATATATATATATGAGAATTTTTTTTATTTTAAATAAATACTTTTGTTTTTCACACATAAATTTCTTGTTTACAAATATTACCACCTTTATTTCACAACATGATGTAATAATAAATCCGGTTTTAAAAAATAAAATAAAAATGTTCAGCAAGTAACATATTGTTTTTCATTACAGTCACTCCCTAGTCATTTTTCAGGTTTCGTTTTGGGCTCCTATTGACTTGCTTGCCTGCAGAGTGCAAGATCCCCCATAGCAACAGTCCTTTAGTATGCGGAGGCAATGGAGCCGGATGTCTAGTGGCCGGCTGCAAGGTCACTAGCCCGAGCGTCATAACTGGTTCAACTCTCAAAAGACCTGGGGCGGGGGCAGTAGGAAGAAACGCCAGTCGCAAGTTCAATGACCTGCCCCACTGCCACCTTTCATATGGCAACACTGTCTGGCACACACACACTGGCGCCTTTTCATATGGCACTACTGTCTGGCCAAAGTGCCCCCATAGTCCCCGCCAAGACCCCCGCCGAGTCCCCGCCAAGACCCGGCCGAGGACCCCGCCGCAGCCCCGCCGAGGTCGCCGACCCCCGCTGAGCCCCCAAGCCATCGGCCCTGACCGACTCGTCTAAGAGTCTCAAGGTCAACCACCTTGACCTACATCCCAAGGCCAATTACAGGTGATTGATTGATTGATGACAGGTGATTGACCTCGAGACTGAACTACATACGTGATTTATGGGTTTGACCTAGATTCCAAGGACGGGCCCACCGGCTAAGCCCCCGTACGTGATTTATGGATTTGACCTAGATTCCAAGGACGGACCCACCGGCTAAGCCCCCGACTGCAAGGTCATTGGCCCCAATAGTCATAAATCACACCTAATTAGTCGTAAAAACAATAAATGTCATTGTAATTTGTCGTAAAAATTAATGGACCGGTTTGACCCACATTCCAACGGGCGGGGCCCTGACCTACATTCACAAAACCGGTTTTGGTTCCCACGCTAAACCGGCCTAGTACCTACTGACACACAAGTTATCTTCTAATTCTTTTGAGAGAATATTCCACAACATACATTCGCACTGGGATTTATTTAAAAGATTTTTTTTTTGTTTTGAGATTACCTGTCCTTTTAAAAGAAAGTAATATTACTTCGGAATGAAGTCCTCGCCCTCTTACAGATGGGTATGCCTAATTATTTTCCAGTGAGAGTTTGGTTCGAACCTCTATAGAGTGCAGACGGACGGACGTGTTCACGAAAAGTCTATAAAGACAGTGAGTGAATAAACAACTAACAGTAAAAGTATAGTGAAAACAGACACTAAAATAATATTATTAATTACTAAGTGAATTAAGAAGGAAATTAAATATAAGGCATAGCAATCTAAAGGAGAAGGGTGCACACATGGGTAACCCAAAAAAACAATCAGAAAAAGGAAAAGCATTGGACAATAACAAAATAGTGAAAATGAAAAAGAAAGTGAAGTGCTTAAAGATGTGAGCAATTCAAAAAAGAAAGAATTGGTAGCATGTTCCGAAATGCTAAATAAGGAAGACAGAGCAAAAATAAACAAAAGACTTGCTACTGAAGCATCACCAGAGGAAGACGACGACGCCATGGAAACAATAGAAACCGACCCAGCAATACAACTTGCAGGGCCGAGCAAAGAAAGGGGTCAAGCGGACGCAGAAATAAAGAAAAAGACAGCCGGGGCTGAGAGCCAAGATATGAGGAGCGACAACAACACGAGCGGTATCTGGATAAAAGTCCAGCACAAAAAAGGACAGAAACAAGACCACCTTAACTATACAACAAACAGGTATGAGGCACCAAATGATCATATTAAAAATAATTTTTTTGACATTTTAGACAAAGATCAAAATGAAACAAACATAACGGATAACAACAATGAAAATAGAGAACAGCAAAATGTTAATCGACAAAGTGGAAATGCCAGAAAAGAACACGAAAAAACTAAATTTTGCCCCCCAATAATGATTCTAAACGGAATTTCGAAAGAGATCAACGAAACAATAAAGAATAATTACCCCAATGTTAAATATAGGATTATTAAAACAAATAGAGGAACCTGCAAGCTATACGTAGACTCACAGGAAGCACACGAAAAAATCTTTAAACAAATGAAAAGAGAAGGCGTACAAATGTACACGTTTACACCTATAGAACGAAAAACAACAACACTAATTATGAAAGGGATCGACCCACTATACTCTGCAGAAGAAATCCTAAGCGAAATAAAAAAATGGCACCGAACACAACCGTAGAAGCAATTAAGGAATCCTCTACGGCAAGGTCAAGAAGATCAGGAAAAAAACTATACATACATCTTGTACAAATCGCCCTAGGAAACAACACAGATGAAATAACAAAAATAAAGGGAATACTACACCAAAGAGTAAGGTGGGAAATTTTACGAAGGGAAGAATTTTGCAGTGCATAACTGCCAAAATTATGGACACGCGGCATCTAACTGCAGTATGGGATACAGATGCGTAAAATGTAGTGAAAACCATGGATCAAAAGAATGTAGGAGAACCATACCTACAGACACCCCGCCTTACTGTGCCAACTGTAAAGCAGAAGGTCATCCGGCAAATTTCAGAGGATGCCCAAAATATGTGAAAAAATATCTACGAAAAAAAGAAGAGAATAGAGGAAGCAATTGCAGTAAGGGAAAGCCACTACGCATTTGTAAAAGAAAGCGCAAATAACTACATCAACCCGAATAAATCAATGGCTGATATAGTCAGAGGCATCAGCGGAAACAACCGTACATCAAAACAATACAACTGCAACGATTTTATCAATTTGTCAGAGGAATTATTTGGGTTGAACCTGGGGGAACTTATGAACAAAATAAACGATTTCTTGCCAATTTTCAGTAAATGTGCAACGAAAGGTGAAAAACAGGCGAAATACTTCGAATTCTTTTTGATGTGAAACATCTTTGCGCGCGTTGAGAGTAATTCTTCAAGGTCGGGAACATTTTGTGGGAACGCTTTTTAGGGAACGCTTTATAGGGAACGCTTTATAGGGAACGCTCCGTCCAATCCAATTTTTATTCCGGGAAACGGAAGATCTGTATTGAGCAAGACAGAATAAGACGGAGATTTTAAAAAAAAATAGTAGCACCAAAGAAAAGTGTTTATATGCCGCGAGTCAGACATGATGAGCCAGACATAGGCAGAATGGAGCAAATGGTTGAGTGGTTGCCTTACGACGTTGATATTCCAAAAAGTCGCGGGTTCAATTCTTGATCTCTGCATTTGAATTTTATTATTAATATTTAATGGTTTTATTTAGCAACCTCGTATATTTGTTTGTTTGTTTGTTCGGTTCAAATCTTGCGACAGCTTTTTCAACTACTTATACTTAACCGATTCTTATGAAACTTTGCATTTTTGTAAAAAATCAAGATGGCGGTTCCAAGATGGCGGACGAATTTTCCAATTGTGTTCCGATTCCATTGAAAATCAGTATCGGGGGGTTTTTAGGGCCACAAATGACGATTCTGTGGTCAAAAATATGCAAATTCAAAATGGCTGCGCCAATATGGCGGATGAATTTTGAAAATATGTTCTGAATCCATTGAAAATCGGTATCCGGGGGTTTTTAGGGCCATAAATGACGATTCTGTGGTAAACATTTGAAAATTCAAAATGGCGGACGAATTTTGCAAATGTGTTCTGAATATGTTTAAAATCTGTATCGGGGAGTTTTTAAGATCACAAATGACGAATCTGTTTTCAAAATTCGAAAATTCAGAATGGCGGCGGCAATATGGCGGATGAATTTTGCAGATATGTTCTGAATCCATTGAAAATCGGTATGGTAGGGTTTTTAAGGTGACAGATGACGAATGTGTGGTCAAAATTTGAAAATTCAAAATGGCGGTACGATTTTGGTAATAACAATTCGATTTTACTGAAAATCTCTATTTGGATGTGTTTAAGGTCGGAAATAATGAATTTTTTGTCAAAATTAGAAAATTCAAAATGCCGCTGGCAATATGGTATGTAGCATTGAGTTGCGTAAGAACTTTGGAAGGGCTATGTATTGCGGAGCTTGATTGTGAGAAATTAACAGGTAAGAAACCGTGCAACAAAGATGCAATGAAAGGGTTGGAAAGGATGAGAAGTTTGCATGATGATACGAGCCAAAAACCAAACTAAAAACTAGAACATAAAAATAGGTAAAAAAACTTTTAAGTTAAATGGTTTTATTTGAAATCATAAGCTGTATCAAAAACTAGAAAATAATTAGAACGCAAACATGGGCCTTCTTGAGATTCTGACGTCCGGTAAGAAATCATGTAATAGTATCCGTGCTGTTTTCTCATGTCGTATGCCAAGGGGCACTTTAAGTCGCTGCGTCGCGTCAGCGAATTAAGTAATTGTCTGAGACTTTTAACAGACTAAAATAAAAACATGGGGAGCATAAAAATCTGTATAACGACTGTATAATTAAATAAAATCGACTTGTCTAGAAAAATGTGTTTCCAAGCCCACCAAAAATATATTTCAAATGCGGTAAGACATCATGGTCGAAGGTCATCAATGGTACATTTTCAACACAAATCGGTGTGTAAAAAATTTACGGCTTTTTTACATCCCAAACGCAAAATTGCTGTGCGATAAAAGAGCTCCAGAGCTGCTTTTCCACTTTGCGTTTGGGATGTAAAATGGCCTTTATTCTTACTAATTATTCAATTTAAAGAAGGATAAAGATCGCCAAAGATGTTTCACATCTTTCACGTGCACTGGTTACACGCGCTATATTTTTAACTTAGCAAGTAAGTGAAATGGAGCACGAAAAAAAAATCTTAAAATAATCACATTAAACGCCCAATCCCTTATAAGTAAACCAAAGAAAATTCAATTAATGGATTTCATAAAAGAAGCAAAACCAGATATACTATTCGTAAGCGAAACACATCTAAAAGAAAACAACAGACTGTCTATTCAAAAATATCGACTACTAAGAACGGACGAACATCAAGGAACCGCTATTATATTCAAAAATGAATTGAATATCTCCAGAGTAAAACTAAAAGTAGACAATATAACAATCACAGCAGGAAAACTAAACATAAAAAAGGACGGGGAGACAGAAAAAATATTACTTATATCAGCCTACATAGGACATACAGGCGTCAGCAATAACAACATTAAAGAATTACTAAATAAAATTAACAAAAACTATCAAGAGCAGATATTCGATCATATAATACTAGGAGGAGGTCTGAACGCAAAACATCATAGCTGGGCAAACTCAATAGTAAACCCTAACGGTAGAGTAATAGCAAAATGGTTCGACGACAACGTGACAAATAGCTTCATCCAAATAGTACACCCCAACTCGCCAACATTCCCAAGAAGTGGAAGCTGTATAGACTTCTTTATAATAACAAACAACACAATTAACCACATAACAGCAACGCACTATTGCAAAACCATCTCATCATTCTCGGATCACTACGCCGTCATCTTGCACATCCAGCTTAACAGCCACGAAATCGAACTTATAACACCGAAAGAATTCAGAACGTTCAAGGACACCGACTGGGACTTATTCACAGAAGATCTAAACAGAATATACAGACAAAATAAACAAACAGATATTAGAAATCTAACCAACGAAGAAATAGATGAAGCCGTAATGAAATTTAATGAAGGCATTATCGCAACAACCGAAACTCACTCAAAAATCATACGGGATCACATTTTTTATAACAAACTACCCACAGAAATACAGAAGTTATTCGACATTAGGAAAACATGGAGGAAAAGGTTAAAAGTAATACTAAGAAGAAATTTCAACAACATAACAACAGAATACAAAAACTTATATGAGAGAACCAAATTATTTTCACAAATAGTAGATGAAAAAATTAAGCTACACTTCAATAAAGAATTCCAAACGAAACTAAAAAAGTTAAAGCCTGGCCCAACCATATATAGGGAAATCAATAGAATAATCGGAAGGAATAAAATAAAGGAATTCCCCATCATAGAAAAGGACAACAGGGAAATAACCGAAGGAGAAGAAAAACTACAAGAACTAAAGAACTTCTATCAAAAACTATACCAAGAAAAAAAACCAACAGCAGACATAGAACACACAGAAATGGTAATGGAAACAGTAAGGGAATTTGAAGAAAACAATATGACCGACGGAAAATTTACCAACCTAGTAAGCTTCAGTCACGAAAGCAAATCAAGCGGGTCGAATATAGAGCAGCCCTTCGCTACAGAAGAAAAAATATATTTCCATCTAGCAGCTCTGAATAATAAAAGATCATATGGGATAGACAAAATCTCAAACTATATTCTAAAAAAAGTTAGACACTCAGAAGAAGCTATAACTTTCCTCCAAATAATTTTCAATAACTGCACAAACAATGGATATTTCACACAAATATGGAAAATCGCAAAACTGGTGCCAATCCCCAAAAAAACCGGATCCAAAATAAAATCAGAAGACCTCAGACCAATCGTAATGGTGTCAAATGTGGGTAAGCTATATGAACGACTGATAGCGGAAGATCTAGACGGATACTGTGACCTCAACAAAATAATCTCAAATAATCAATTCGGTTTCAGAAAAGCTTACTCCACAGAACACGCACTTCTTAAAATACAAGATGATATAATTCAAAACCTCAGGTAAAAGAAAGCAACGGTTATATGCTCTTTAGACATAAAAAAAGCTTTCGATTCGGTATGGACAAGAGGATTAATATTCAAACTTATAGCCATTAGAACTCCAGCCCACATAATAAGAATTCTACACAATTTCCTTCGAGAGAAAAATATACGTTACAATAGAAGGGAAGGAATCAGAACAAATTAATATGAATTGCGGTGTTCCTCAAGGATCCATCAACGGGCCGAAGCTCTACAATATCTACTTATTCGACTTTCCACATCAAATAGTAATAGACAACGCAACAGCGGAGTCGAAGGCACTATTATACGCGGATGACACAATAATTTTCGCCGGGCACCAAAACCCGGAAGAAGGGCTCATCAAAGTAAATAACCACCTGGAAAGAATAAATGCGTTCTACAACATATGGGGACTGGACATCAACCACAATAAATCACAACTAATTTGTGTAAGAAACGCTAGTGGAAAAGGAAGAAGAAACACAGTAAAAAGCAGCAGAAACCTTAAACTAAATCTCAACAACAAAGAAATCAAAGTCGTAAACCAAATTAAATATTTAGGAATAAATGTAAATAACTTAATTAAATTCAATGATCAAGTGAACACAGCACTACAAAAAGCAAAAACAAAGCATAACTCACCATAGCGCCAATACTACATAAAAAAAACAAACTCAACACAAGAACCAAACTGCTTCTGTACAAACAGTTGATAAGGCCCATAATAACATATGGATTTCCAATTTGGTTTGCTATATCTACAACCGCTGCCAAAAAATTAGAGATGTTTGAGAGAAAAATCCTAAGACATTGCATAGGAAAAAAAATTTCAATCTCCAAATAAATACCACAGCAACAGTTACATCTACAATGAAGCCTCAATAGAGCCAATAATGACCTACGTAACGAAGCTGTGGGTCGAAAGGATACAAAAGCTAAAGGAGCACCAGAATAACGAAGTGAAATACATAGTAGAGAAAAACACCAACCACAGACTTGAGGAAAATTACTACCTGTCCCCAATCAACTTACTTAACACGGACGCAATCACACCGATCGAAAACAGGAAAAAAATACTAAAATTTTACAGCGAAAGGGACTCCGCCCATCACAGAGGATAGAGATTAGAACTAATAAGACAGTAAATACAGATCATAACAAAATATCTAGTACAAATAGAACATAAACCAAAAATGTAAATATAGAAAAAAAAAACATGTAGTAAAGGAAGGGGGCTGGCAATCAAGCTGAAAACTCAGTACTGCAAATAACTCAACATATTGGATTGCCAACACATCCCCTATCCATGCCAATGTGGAGCCGTGCAATAACATAAAAAAAACTCAAAACATAGCCACCCTTAGTTGCGAGCGTAGCTAAAATTAGTTAAGGTAGGGACAAAATAACCCATATAGGAGAAATCTCTACACATTATTTATAATTAATCTAACAAGCCCACAAAGAACTACATACAAACACAAGTAAAGTGTTAAAGTAATATTAAGGAACCAATGAATATGTAAAATGAAGTATCAAAAACTGAAAGAAGCAATAAAATTATATCTTATCTTATCTTATCTTATTTTCCAGTAGTGATACCAAATAGAAACAAACACAATATTCACAGTTTTAGAAGCAACTTTTTAGCTGGGGAGATGACAAAAAAATGACTCCACATATACGCAGACGTTTTTGTTTCCTTTGTTTTGACGCGCAAAAATTTCATACGTTTGGTCCCACTATTGTACAAAGATTTTGTCCGTACACAGTCGATGTTCAGTTGAGATTCTACACGTCATTTCTCATTCAACACTTCGGCAGTTACGCAGTTTTCTATCCTTATTGCTAATGGTATTGAGGTCCCTAATTCAGCTAATTCACTTTGCGGGCTCCTCCACGAAATATAGATCGAAAATTGTCCCTGCCGCAGTTATATTGTCAGTTAAATTTGCTTCACAAAATGCCTCTATTGGAACAAAACGAAGTAAATGGAAAGATCTGTTGGTTTGCTTCTCACAAATGGACTTCACTAGAGCACGACCTAATTCAACCAGATGTCTACAGGCGCCTTTTTTTGTTTTTAAACCCCCAATTCCTACCTTTACGTACAACTTGAAAACTATGCTTATCCGTAGGGGATTTCTTCGTTGCATTCAGTTCTTGATGCCAGGTCGCAATTATGTCTGCGTCAGGATCGGTTGGTTCGGAGTACCTATCGGTCCATAGAAGTCATCTGCACAAGGATGCAAGATCTTCCAGCCTTCACCTCCGTAACCTCCTTCCAGTATAAAATTGAATATAAATTAGATGTCGCCTGCCTCGGCCACCTTTGAATAAAATATTCCTCCCAAAATTCAGCTTCTATTTTGGGGAGCTTTTTTGCCACTAAACCAGACTAAATTGTCCTGGTTAACGACTCAATCCCGACTCTCTGATCACAATTCAAAAAAAATCGACTTGTTCGCACAAAACAAAAAAAACCAGTCCTCTCCCTTCGCAAGCAAAATCCAGACTGTCAAAGGTATAGAATTTTTTTTCTTCCAAGAAAAATTTTGTTTTTATTCGCCTACTTGATTCGAAAATTTTTGAATTAAGAAGTTCCAGAAGTGACTTGACTAATAATTTCTGAAATTTCCGCGAGAGGGAAGAATAATTGACAAGGAGAATTTTTCAATAATTAACCGTTACATAGCTAGGAAAGGAAAGGATTGGTATGCCTTAGGCCACTTTTAAACTCTGATGCAAACAGCACACAATGCAACAAGTAAAGAAGCATTGGAGGGATCTTAATAAATGCACCTTGGCCAAAACAACCTGGCCCTTTTATGATCTCAGGCGGACCACTTCCTCGGAAGACAAGACCTCGCAGTTATAGTCTGATAGGGACGCATGCGGCCCGCTTAGGTCTTGAGACGTTTTTTGCAGAAGCTGTAAAAGTCCGGACGAGGAGGGAAGTGTACAACATCTCTGTTACTGCCCAGTTCTAAGCAGAAGGACAGTAACCGCATTTGGAGAACCCTTTCTAAGCACGCTTGTGGAAATCTCGAAGATGGGGATCCCGCAACTGAGAAGATTCATTACTTCCTCGAGGTGGTTTAGCGAAGAAACGACGCTTTATCAGGTTTAAAGTGGGATCACTATGGCATCACAATAGACCTGTCCTTTTGGACTAATTGTATGAGCTTAACACAAGCAGCTCAGCAATATCTAACCTAACCTATTGTGGTTTTCTGTTAATCTTTAACCGTGCAAAGTTTCCATCTTTGATCCTTCGGTGATTCTCATTCAACAAACATAGCACACGGGACTCTATTTCATCCATCCATCCAATGGCGCTACAGTCCAAATCCAGCCTTGGCCTCCTCAAGGACATTTCTTCCAGTTTGACGGTTCCTTGCAGCATGCCTCCAGTTCCCGATATTGAGCATGGCCTCCGCGCCAGCCGTCACAAAATCTATCCATCTCCTCCTGGGTCCTGGCCTACTGATCTATTTCCCGAAATGTCTGCTACCATAAGCCATTTTGGGATACGATTGTCCTCCACGCTGATTACATAGCCGGCTAGTCTTAGTCCGTTAATTTTTATTAATGAGAGTTCTGGGTCGTCAAAAATTTCATACAACTCGCTGTTGTATCTCCTTGGTCATATTCCATCCTCTCTGGTTGGGCCTATTGTGCACCTGAGGACTTTTCTCTCAAACCTGTTGACTCGTTCCTCTATGTCCTGGGTCATAGTCCAAGTCTCGCTGCCGTAGCCCAATACTGGTCGTATTACTGTTTTGTAGAGTGAAAGTTTCGTTTTTCTGTGCACAAATCTTGAGTGCACTATTTTTTTTGGGCATAAAAGGCTCTATTAGCCAGTAGTATTCGTCTAGTTATCTCTTCCTTTTCGTCGTTTTTTTGTAATTGTTGACCCAAGGTAAACTGTTTTGTCGACTACATCTAGGTTGTGTTCGTCGATAGTTATTCATTCTAAATCTTCCACCTCTGGATTGTTGCATCACCTTTGTTTTCACATATCCAAGTAATTGTACATACTGTGTACCTATTGGCGCACTTCTCTGGACTGACGTTTTCCTTATTTACCCATTCTAGGGCCCCGTTGAAAAGCATTGGGTCCAGTCCATCCCCTTGTCAAAGACCTTGTCGTATTTCGAACTCTTCTTTTACTGTATTTTGGATCCTTATTTTCGCCATTGAGCTATTCGTTGGTCATTCGATCAGTCGAATAAGCTTTGAGGAGTCTCCTAGTTCCGATAAAAGCAGTTTTTATAAAAATCCTTCAATTTATTTTTATTTTTCTTTAAAGTCGGTTTTAACTTCTATTTTATTTCATAGTTTTATTATTTGTAAACTGATTTTTATGATTTTGATCATTTTAGAAAGGTAATAATGAAAAATATTTATTGACTATATCAGGGCTTTTAAAATGGTAATCAGGGTGAAAAAAGGTAAAAAATCATCATTTTTTAAGATTTCGTTCGCAATGAGCGACCTTTAAATCTTCGCTGATTCGTCTAAAATTTTATATTTCTTAGTTTTTTGGCTATTAGAATATTTCTATTGGGTGAGACTTATAATTTAACCACTTTTCCAAATAACGGCCACCCTAATACATATAGTGCCGGCTTTAGGGGTTGGCGAACCGTGCGACCGCCCGAGGGCGCCGCCACTACCGCCGAGATCCTGTAATGTGTTCATTTATTTAGTTTTTAAATGAAAAAGCCTCCACAATACAAGACAGGCTTTTACGAGACAGGTATGGAGGGTACTGTAGTAATATGTTCACCAGAAAATTTCGGCTTGAAAACTTAACACATACACAATGTGCCTTAGCCTTTTCTTTACTCTCTTACTTTACCGTGAGTAGTAAGCCTAGCTGGAAATTTTCACATTTGTACTAAGCTAAGCTAGCTATATACGACTTCTTCGATTCCAAACATCGATGAAATTTAGCAAGGGGATGTCACTGAAAAGTAATGCATTCCAGACTCACTTGCTATATCACCGAAAACCGCAGTGGTTTGATTTTTTGAATGATGTTTTGCCAATTCTGCGAAGCTGGCTGAATTTTCGAATGCAGCCTTAAATTGTAATTTCAACTTCGCAGCGCACGACTCCTAGATTTCCTTTTTATACTTTTTCACTTCTACTGCCACTTACCGCGGAATGCATGAAAGAGGAATACCAATTCTGCATTATATTTTGGTTTCCAAGATTCATAAATTCCGTTTCATTGCATGAATACATCGATGGAAAAATGAACCTATTCTCTTTTTTCCTGCTGGGAAATTATCGACACGCACATAGATATGTTCGAGTAAAAACAAGAAAGTTACTCGTGAAAGACCAGTGAAGACCTAGATAAACTTGACACCCTCGGAGCAAAGCGGGTTAAAATAACAAAGAGAGCGAAAACGGTTCGGCAATTTTTTTAGCGCAAACTATACTTGAGCTCAAGAACGGTGTATCAAAAAACCGAACGGAAAAGCGGGTTAACTTTTTATTCCGCTTTTGCTCTTAATGAAAACTTATACCGCTTTTGCGCGCAAATAAAATTTGAACTGCTTTTGTTCTCAGTTTTCATTAAAAATGCTTTTGCTTATGCTTGTACCAATAAAAGCATAACCAAAGCATCAACCTCTTTTACTCGAAATTTCCATAACTCGAAGATTTTTTTCATTTCTGAGGTTAATTTGCAACAATAAAACATTTTTGTTATTTTTGAAATTTTCGTGTTTCATATTTTTCGAAATTATAGAATTTTTCACTTGGAATTATTAACTTACATTTTTACGAACCTCGTAATTTCTAATTTTTTATTACAATTGTTATAGTTTGTCTCTAGTTCTAGTTTGTCCATTTTATCTTTAATTTTAGGGTAAATATTCTACATTTTTTCCGTTCAGTCATCTATTTTTGTATGGCCTTAATTTCTAAAAAAATTGCTATTTTCTATAATTTTTGGATTTGACACTTTCAGTTTCAAAATGATTGCCCTTTTCATTTTAATATTAATAAGTTTGCATTTTTGGCAATAATATCTGCAGTTTTTGACTTAGATGTTTGCAATTTTTGAAATGTAGTTAAAAATTCGGAATTTTTGAAAAAATTGAACCTTTTTTCTACTACAATACTACTATTACGTAAGAAAAAAATAAATTGAAGAAATACATAAAATGCAAATATTCCAAAAATTGAAGTTAGTAGATAATAATAGTACAGTACAGGTAAATGAACCCGAACAGGCGAAATAGCGGAAATAATTAGATACATGCTGAAAATTGGCAGAGAGCTTCCTTTTAAAGTTCTTAATAAGGGGTTATAAAGTCGACTGATTTTCCACCCACGGAAGCTCACTTTTTAGGGGTTTTTAGCCCTCAAAATAGGTATTTTTGGATTTTCTGCAATTTTGTTAGTAATAGGATAATAGAATAGGGCAGAGATCTTCCTTTTAGGGTTCTCAATAAGAGGTATTAAAGTTAACCGATTTTCCACCCTGGGAAACCCCATCTTTTGTGTTTTGCTCCCAAAATGGATATTTTTCGATATTTTTGCAATATTGCTTAATATCTTTTTGTTTGTTTTTCAATTTTAAGTCCCTACAATATCTGATATCTTATGAAAAAAAGAAGATTTTGGTTTTTTTGGTTTTGGCTGAAAGTCATGGAGAAAAAGGTATAATGGAAATGTCAGACAAAAGGACCCCGCACCGAATTTTCTTGAAGTTTTGCAGGTTGATAGTTCTCAACATGTAGATCAAAAATCTCTATGGGCGCAAAGTCTCAAAATTTTTTTTAGAGTTTTACATATCACCCTGTATTTTTTTAACCCTATGACCTATTTTCATGAATATGGTAACCGTGTACGCATCATACTCCCACCTATCTAAAACTGTAAAAGTCAAGGTTCTACCCCAACAACTTCCAGAGTAATGAGTCATCAAAATCAAAATTTCGTTTTTTTAACTAAAATTTCAACTAAAACCACCTTTTTCTCCTTCAAATACCTAGTTAACTAATTTTTTTTTAATATTGGAATCTATCTCTAGTACTTTTTCACCTAAGCTTTGCCAAAAAGTACCAAATAAGCATGAAGAAGTACAAAAGGCTGGTGAAATTTTATTCTTATAAAACTGGAAAGCTTACATTGAATGAACAAAGATATAATGCATTTAAACAGTCCCTTCCGAAAGAAAAAGCAATGTTTCACTCATTTAGGGCATACCAACAGGAACAATGTTGACTTAGGAATGAAAAAAAAATATGAGTGTGCTTAAGACCACACTTAGGAAGTAAAACTTGGTTGCCCAATAACTGCCGGAATTATTAAAATAATAACCTGCAAGAAATGTGCAATAGAAGTACAATAAAGTTTTTTTTACGAGGGAGTGGTGAGATTCTTACATCTGTCTAGCAGCAAGAAATGCCGGCGACCGACTGTCTACGACAGCAGACACCCCCGGGGGTCCGCACCGAGACGGTAGTGTCAGATTCCTACTGACTAAACTCACTAACCCTATTTTCTGACGTCATCAATGTGGGGTCCCTCAAAAGTTTTCACCAGAGCCGCGGCAGTGTGGCTTACGGATCAGCGACCTATCGCCTATGATTTCTTTGCGGGAAACGTGACTTCTGCGGAGCTTGCTACCCAATTCACCAGCTACGTTAGTGCCCGTAGGTGCTTCGGAAGGTTGATAGCACTCTACCGAGAAGCTATTCACTTCCTACATAAATCTTATTCCCCTCGCTTAAGCTGGTGACATATCCAAGCGTACATGCGTTGCATTCGTTGACAGGTAATATAGAAGTGTGTGTATTCAAATGCGACCTGACGAAATATTCCGTGAATGTTCCGCATGCCACGCAAATGTCGGGCTACTTTCAACTTTTTCTGCATTGCCGCATTCGACATAGAGCACACAAGCATACACAACAAACATATACGACTCGTTACTCAGATTTTTGGGCTATCTGTGAGAGCCGGGACGGAACGCAACCATGCAATTATGTGTCAGTGGAAAATCCCCGCATATCAGGGAGCCGCTGAATGCAATGCATGTACGCTTGTATATGTCACCAGCTTTAATCGGCTTACGTCATTGCGTCAGGGGCTGGATCAGCTATCTAGCAATATTTATTAATTTCTATTTACATTAAAACCTAAAAACGAAACAATCGGTTTATGATAACTGAAATATGTAATATATATTTTAGATTGAAACTGATCTAAATATCGCATAAAAACTGCCTCAAGTGACGTTCCATATGTCGTGGTGCTTTCATTAACATTATTTTATATAGTTAAATTAAATTTTCCATGCAAAAAACGTAGTAAGGGACACGCCGTTTCTGATGAAAAATTGATATTAAAATCGCCACTCAAAATCATGGGGATTTCGTTGAAGTTTCGACCTAATAAAGTTGAACCTTCCGAAGTGTATATGAGGAGATTGTCATGAATGAATTTCATTATTTCGCCTACAGTTTTGTGTGGTGAAGCATATCTTCGTGAACGCTCTCTTGTTAATTCTCTCTTTCGTTTAAGTTTTGCATTCGCAAGGGTCTTCAGTTTGCATATTTGAGTCAACATTTTTGATGGTACTGAAATTTGTCGAGGGAGCAAATTTTGTATTTGTATAAGGCCTTCCGCACACTTGTCCATAACATCAAAACAAAAACCGGTTTTATAGGCAAGGGGTCGCCGGGAAGACAGTTTTTCTTCCATCATTTTCCATCATTTTTTCACCCAAACATTTTCTGGTTTCACCGTCCATCACACTAGCACAAGCTAATTTTCGTTCTGTGACTTACTACATTAGCATTACAATCGTTACACTACTACATAGGCATTACAATCGTTACACGAAAATGATGGAGAAAAGTGAGTTCAAAGTATATTATTGAACTCATATTAAAACCGGCTTTAAATGATGGACAAGTCTGCGAAGGGCCATACAGTATCTTGATGTACTACAGGATAAAGATTATCCTGTTGCGTGTACCTTTGATTTATTTTTTCGCGATTTTCTCGTTCCTGCTCCCTTCTCTTCTCTCTTCTTTTGAGAAAATCCCATTGGCACTTTCTGGCACTTTTTTTTGCCGTTCATCATAGTTATTATTTTGGTTATTAGTATTCATGTTTAAATAACTAATATACCTAATAAATACTAATATACTATAATACTGGTCACGACCAACGACTAATAATCTAAAGTAAATTTCCGATTTACTTTTTATTAGAATATACAAAATGTAAAAATTAAAATTAATGGTAACTTATTTTTTTTTATGTTGTGTGAATTACAAAAGACACGACACAGAGACACATAAAAATTTTTACGTTAAACTACAATTAATAGATTGACACATGACACTACATGCATAAGCAATAACAAGAACAGCAACAATAATAGCCACAGCACAATAATAAAATAGCGGCAACATTAATAAATAAATTTCACTAAACAAACGGTTAAAAATTTGACTCCAATTCACCAAAAAGCACAAAAAACTAAAATAATTATATTATCACAACATGTACAACTAATAAACCTAGCAACAACAATATAACTACATCAACAATAGCGGCAATATTAATAATTAAATTTCACTAAACAAAATATTAAAAATTGCCTCTAATTCACCAAAAACCACAAAAAACTAAAATAATTATTTTGTCAAAACATGCACAACTAACAGATAATCATAACAACAATAATAACCAACAACAAGGGAACAACAGAAACAATGTAAAAATTAGATATTTTTCATAAATAAGACTAAATTTTTTTTCAAAAAATCACCAAAAACCAAATATATTTGGAAGTCACTTTCACTGTCACCGATTTGTTAATCTAAATAAAAATATGTGCGTTTCAGTTTCATTGGAGTACGTACGCCGGCGTAGTTTGGCGCACATCGGCGTAGATGCTGGATATTGGCATGAAAATGAAACGCATCTATTAATGTCTATGCAACCCACACAAGCATGGAGGCTATACAAGGAGATAAAACTCCGTGTTGTCAATTTTCGTTTGATTATTGGTGGCGCTGTAGTCAAATGTACCCCAAAAAACATGGCCGATTGTATTTATCCGGTTCATGGTAAAGTTCGTTTATTACTAATATATTTTACGTTTAGCAGCTTACAGCTGTTTACCAGCTTCTAAATTCGATTTTATATCAATGCGATTATTCGTAATTAATCAATTTTTGATGTTTCTAATGAATTTTTATTAAATTCATGTGGGGTACATCGGACAAAGCTGACATCTGTGGCCAAAAATGAACTAGAAGTTCAGTTTCTTCTAACATCCATTTCCTGTCATTTTCACCATAAGAGTTTTGTCTCCTTGTATATTCTCCATGCACACAAGACTCAAGTTTCTTCGCCTCTTGTGCCCCGTCCTCCAAAATTCCCATCGTTATACGGGCTCGAGTTTCTTCGCCTCTTGTGCCCCGTCCTCCCCATTTCCCTGCGTTATACGAAAGCTCTGACGATTTTTCAATGTGTGAGAGCGTGATGCGAATGAAACCTATTCGCTCTCAAGGAAATTTTTAAGCATAGGCGCGCGTAAAGAAGTTTTACTTCAAAAAATCCAATGAAATGGGGTTGGGAACTAGAAATGGATTATACGGACCTATGAAAACTCAACAAGTACCAGAACTATATGTAACAGCGTTGCCAGATTTTTTTTCTGACAAAGCGGGATTTTGAAATTTTTTGAGCAAAAAAGATGGATTTTTTCGTCAAAAGCATAATAAAAAAAGGTAAATAATCAGTAGTTTTTTATAACTTATCCTTTTATTTGAATTTCAAATTACTTTTACAATGATGACCATAGCAAATGTTTTTTGATCTTCAGAGAAATATAAATAAATAATACATTACTTACGAATTACTTATTTATATTTCTCTGAAGATTTAACTTCTTTTAAAGTTTCCTTTTTCTCTTTAATATAGTTAAAGAACTCCGCACAGGATAGCTCCAGATTGAATTGGATTAGTAATTCTGCTTTCATTAAATTCACGGAGCATTTATTCCTGGCATCCGACCATTTTAAATTCATTTGCGAAAAAACGCGTTCGGGAAAGCAATTTGAATTTGGGACACTTAATATAAAATAAACTAATTTAAACATATTCTTTGTATCATTTTTTGGAAACTGTTTAAAGAGCTGGTGCCATTTCTGTGCAGAGGTGCCTTTACAATTTCCTACTTCTACGTCCAAGGATGATTTCAATAAGTTGAATTCTTCATATAAATTATCTACGGAAACATCCCCTGCTAAGTTTAATACAGATACCGCATTCTCAACTATTTCAAAATTAATTTCATTTTTTAGGTTTATGAATTCTAGTTTAGCGAAAATATTTTCAGTTGAAAAATTATAACGTTTGTCTATATACGTTTGACAATTTGTGTAAAAAATTTTGAAGTCTTCGATGGCTTTGATCTTTTCAAATTCAACCAATTTATTTAAAGTCTGTTTGGTCTGGTAGCCGAAAAAACAATCCTTTTGCCTTTGAATCAACCTTGAGTGGAAGTGGCATAATGACTCATGCATTTCTGTTATGGCAATATCGTTTCCCTGAGACTCTTTCATTAATGTACCAAAACACTCATCACATTATGAACGAAATGCAAGTAGACTAGAGTTTGTGTCTCCTCTTCTTCCGAGTGAAAAATCTTTTCAATGGCCTTCGCATATAATCCTGGCTTATCAAAGTAACATTTCAAAGCGGGCCAAACCTTGATTAATCTCTCACCAGCAGGACAGAGAGACAGAAATCTTGTATGAACGTGACGCAATAATTCGACCCACTCCATTTCCGTGGTTTCAAATATTTCCATCAATTCCGCACGACGTTTAGCTGAATGTGAGAAATGGCCGTATATTTTTAAGATGATAGCTTCTACATCAATCTCTAATCTATCACATGCAAATTTGCTCATGTTATGCAAGATGTGAACTGAACAGCTAGCTTTTAATATTTTTTCGTTCTTGTCAACGAGATTTGTGTAAATAGAATGATTTAAACCAAAGTTTACATTTGCATTGTCAGCGCCATATGAAGTTACTTGCGATAATTTTAAGTTATGTTTATCCAATGTTTCACAAAGTACCTTTGTTATTTGGTAGGCTGTTTCATTATTACTCTCCACAAAATCTATTAATTTGTTTTGTATGCCTTTGTCAAAACTGAAATATCGTACACATATCGGAAACATTTTCCGGTTTCCTTATTGCTGGCATCCGTGGAAATCGAAAAAAATAAACCGTCTTTTAAATTTTGCATTACATCCTCCAAAGCTTCTGTCGCCAATAATTCACAAACTATTGCTTCACTCTTTGTTCTACCACATTTAACATTCTTAGCTATCTTGGAATCAGCGTACATGAGGGGCAATAACTTTTGAAAACAATCCATACTATTGTAGCTTAAGGAATGTTTAACAGTATGATATATCGAAGTAATTTCTGCGGCTGATGTTTTATACATAATATCGTCGAGATCACGGTCAGAAGTGGAAGTACCTGGTGCTTGGAAAAAGCTAGTTATATTTCTTGCAGCGCGAGAGCTCACGATCTTCGAGTGAGTACTTGTTTTTGAGTGCTTGACTACATCATTTAGTCCACCATGAGAAATGCTAAACTCTTTTTTACACAGTTTACAATAAACTTTATACTCATTCGACTCCGCAGAACACAGCCAATTATAATCATTTTCCCAATTTGTATTGTATTTCGTTAGGCGATGTTTTACTAGTTTCGCTTTCTTCTTGGGTGTGATGTTTTCCGACTCCGAGCAATCCGAAACGACAATACTGGCTTCTTCACTCATTTTTAAACAATTCTAAATATGTATAGTTTAATTAACTCCAGTATGTTAAGAAAAAATACGGAAGAAAAACTTACTTTAAATGTAATTAAACTACGCAACTCACTGCTCAATGCTTACGCATTCAAACAAAACTAACAAAGAAATGCAATATTTAGATACCTAAATTTGATAGAAACTAACGAATGATTGACTAATAGCGAAAGAGTGAAAGAAAATATGTTATGCCTTAGAAGACAGAAGATGAGGAACAGAACTTAGCGTACATATCTTTACGGATTCGAGAGTACATATCTTTACGGATTCAGTCCGCTCCGTTGGTTTTTTCTCTGCCAGTTGGGCAGATCCAATACGCTTCGTCCGTTCGTTTTTAATCAGCGGATCAGTTGCCAAATGAAATATTTTACAATTTTCCATGTAAAAAATAAATATTAATATAAAATGGGCTTAAACCGATTTCAGTCCTGAAATAATTTATGCGACTTGTATTAATTATACAAAAAAAGGTGTTTAAAAAATTGTCATGATTTAAATTTGAATGTAACGACATTGGGGTGACACCTCACGTAAAAAGTTTAAAGTTAACCAACTTTACGCCCGATTCACAATGAGAGCTTCTAGCTTCAAAGGTAATGATTATAGGATTTATGTACAATAGGTGCGTTTTTTAATGAACTGGATATTGAGTTCATTGAAAAAACGACAAGTGAAATTTTATTAAGCGCCAACTGAAGGTATTTTCAGTGCTTAAAAATTTCAAAATTAAGCGCAAGTTTAGTGTCAGTTGACGATTGTCTCCGCCGGTATATTTAAACCAAAAATGAAATGTGTTTTTTTATTTTTTTCTAAATTACCTTCAGTAAATTTAAATCTTTTTAGGTCGGTTAGTTAAATATAAAGTTCCCTCATTGATGTATAAAATCTGGAAACATAAAAGATTGTTGCTTTCATTTTTAAATAACGTTTCTTCGACCAGCGTGAAGTTTGCTCCATTCCGAAAAGAAAGGGAAATTTTAAAATTTCCCGAATCGTCGATAGAGAGAAGGCCCATTCAGATCTAGCAGCGGCAGCGGCAGCAAGTTTAGTTTTACTAGCAATCGCTGCTGCTTTTGTTGTCATGTGACCACCAATGGGCATATTCACACAGTGCACATTCATGGCGCCTAAAACCGGTTTTATAGATGAGAGAGGGAAGGGAGCGGAAGAACTTAACGAAACATTTTTCACGCAAAAGCAAAGGCGTGAAAGCTGGCACACATATAAAAAGTTACTTCTATCTCTTGCATTCTTTAGCTCTGTTTTTCTCTAACAAGTAAATTTCATCTGCAATACATTTAAAGGTTCCTGTAAAGCATTCGAATTTACTACACTCATTTACGCCCCGTCTGAGTTGCTAGGAGTTGAATAAAACCGGTTTTACTCACCACAATTATGGCAGCGTGTGAATATGCCCATTAGCCAATAGGAACAGTTTGCTGCCGCTGTTGCTGCTGGTTCTGAATGGGCCTAGAGACCCCGATAAAACGGGGTGTTCAGATTTGTATGGGGAAGAACTATATAGTTCATTCAAATGAAGCTGAAGCTCTGGTTACGAAAATTCCTAATTTTGAAGCTTGCAGCGGGCCAACCGGATACGGAAACAAGGCAATGCAATCAATTTTTTTTAAACATGATTAAAAAAGTCACTGAAATATAATTTTTTGAAATCGAAATTTATGAAATTGACGATACAATAATGAATATTTTAAAATATGTTGATATCTCTTGTCCTTATTTTATTTTTCTTCTCGGGAATATTTCTATTTTAATATGAGAGCAATATTATATTAAAATTTCTTTGTATTCATTAGCATTTTGTCGGATGGAGATACAACCTTTGTGAAAACAAAATTTTATTACTCCGTTTGTTCTAAAACATAGAGGAATAAATCACTCACTTTATTTTAGAATATGCAGCTGTTAATGTGAATTAACTAGCTTCAAACGTCAGCAGCAAGCTTCATGAAGCTTGAAGCCTTAAGGCCTTAATCCGATCCGTTCGTTCCGTCCGCTTGATTGTGGCTACAGCTCCGTTCGTCTCATATCAAATGCCCAACTTTCCGCTGGAGGGCAACTGTTTCCGCCCTATATCCCACGAGGGATTAAAGGAGCCGGATGAACTTTACAAACGGACGGAACGGATTGGTTCTGTTTCAGGCTTTAATCACATCTCGCTCTAAAAGAAAAAAACCAACCATATGTTCATAGTTTATGGCCGCTTGAAATGTGTACAAACGACCGCAACAACAACATACATTGAGTAATCCCCGAAAAGCGGGACTGAGCCTGTCCCTCGCGGGACATCTGATTTCGGGCTAAAAATCGGGACGTCCGACGTCTGGCAACGCTGATATGTAACCACACATGTGTATCTTATATATTTATTTATTCAATAACTGAAGCAGATACAATTTTTCTAACAAAAGGCGTAAAAAAGAAAAAATCTTCGTTTTCTCATAAGATTTAAGATATTAAAAAATAAGAAAAGATAAAAAAATATCATTGGAATAAAAAAACTGGGGGCAAAAGAGGTTTAAGTTTTCTTTAGAGGGCAAAAACGGTTTAGAAAGTTAACCCGCTTTTGCTCTACGATTTTTTCCGTTCCGTTCTTGCTCTGAATAATAGTTGAACCCCTTTTGCTCTGAAATATTTTTATTCCTATTTTGCTGCAACATCAAATATAGCCCGCTTTTGCTCTGAGGGTGACACTTGTAAAATCGGTTCTGCTGCTGCTGAAGGAATACTAGTGTAGATTAAGGGTGCCCACTTAAAAAATACATCGATTTTTGATTTCGATGCCTATACATTGAGATTGTGCATCGATGTGCTCCGATGGATCGGTGAGAAACAGTTCGTCAGATTTCGCCATTTCCAGCTCTTGTGGACTAATTTGTTATGATCTTCCCACGAAGAATAGTTCTCTTCTGGTTTGTCAGAATGATCAGATTTTCCGGTCTCATTTTGTGCTATAGTTTTCTTCATAAATTCTTTGACTTTTGCGACAGCCGAAGAGCAAGCGATTGGGTCTGTAAAATACTTTTTTTTCACCTCGGATCCCATATCGTGGCTATAGCGAAGGGAGTAACACTCATTATATTGTCAATGTCTTTAAGGACAAGCGACTCACTTCTTTGGCAAGAAAATCTTCGAGTCTAAGGGGTTTAACTTTTAAAACAAGGTTTATTCGATGTTTTATGAAAATACATCGATGCATCGAGTAAAAAACATGGAATCCATTCGATGTATCGTATTGTAAACATCGAGTGAATTCGATACATTGCTGTATATCGAATATCCCTAGTGTAGATATCCATATTTTCTCCAATTTATAGCAGTAAACCAGTGCTGGGCAATAGCAGCTCTTGGGAGCCACACGAGCTTCCCAGGGAGTCCCATAGCCCTCCTAACATGGTTGTGAGTTTCAGTGTTCTCTCTTTTCTTCTTGTGGGCTTAAAGAAAAAAGAGAACTATAGTGAGTCCTCGCTCCCTCAATCTCACAGTCGGAATAGGGTGTTAGTAGTTTAATTGAAAAAAGTTGTTAGCATACGTCCGACTAAAATACTTGCTTTCCACATTATAATTGTATTAATTTCTAAAAAGGACAAGATGATGTATAAAAAATGTTCGCACCCGATCTGGTCCCGTTACTACTCGTGATCAAGCCAAAAAGCACAGCACAGTCTAACCTCTAGAATTGTTGGCTGGATTCCGATCTTCAGTTTAAGAAGCAACGGCTCTAAAGCTTATTGGTGATATTATATTTAAAACACAGGGGTTCTAACATAGGGGGATACGTGGAAGCGGTCCGTTGTATTAAAACAAAGCCTCTGCTGGTGCTCTGAAAAAATTCACTATTGCACGGCTCTGCAATAAACGGAACTTCATCGGAACTTTAAATTTTTATGACCGGACTGGACGACGCACTTATTGCCCTGCTTGCAGATGTACACAAGCTTGTAAGTGCGTCAACTTTTGTTTAGTGCATAACATAGATAATCTACCTTAAATAAAAATCTTTAAAAAATTAGGGCGCCTAAAAATATCTCGCCCGGGGCGCCAAAGTACCTAAAGCCGGCCATGCATATATATAGTACATAGTACATATATGGGGCCTTTATTTGATACAGTTTTGGTACTTTATCACATATTATTGGCCCCTATTGTGATTGTCGAGTCGATGGACGATTCTACAATGATGGCTGAATCGGTATTGCGATTGTCGATAATTCGAATAATTTGTCGAGTTTATCGACATTTAGAGTTGATAACTATGTTTTTCCCGCCTGCTTAAAATTCAAGTTGATTTTGTCAATTTCTGTCAATTTTTGTGAATTGTTTCGTGTAAATTAAGTAGATGGAAAGTAAAAATAAGCAAGTGATAACAAATAAAAAGCAGTTCGAGCGATTAGTGGACATAATGAAGGAGAACACAGACATTGCAAGAGCATATGGGACGTTCTTTTGCAAACCGAACACCTTTCTGACCGACACATTTTTGAAGTAGCGACAGGTATCTATTTACAAAAATTTGTTAATAAATTAAAATACTGATGTACTATATAAGACGTTTTTCTAAGTATTAAATAAATGACTCCTACATACTGTAATTTCAAGCTATTAAAAAAAAGTTCCGCATAGTTCCATTTGAAATTAAATTTTTTTAGACGAAATAAACATTAGTGATTTCAAAAAATCCATAAAGCGGTCCCCATATTCCCCCCTTTGTTAAACAGACCCTTTTCCCTAGGTAGTCGTGGCGACCATACTACCATACATACGACATACCCTACCTGTGATGAAAGTACATACAAATTCGGTATTTCTGCTTTGCACGCTTAGCTGAGATGTTATGAATATCTGTTGCATATCAAATATAAATTGGACACAAAACAATAGCAATCCAGCGGCAAAGAAGCGCAAGATAAATTAAAACAAAGAAAAAATAAAAGAGCACAGGACTTTTACAGCGAAATGAGTCTTGTTGTAGACCAACCAAAAGAAGGTTCTTTCTTGTATCTCATCGGTTTTCTTTGAAATATAGATTAATATTATATATTTTTAGTTAAATACTTTTATTTTTTCATCGAGAAGGCTTTATAACAAATGGAAAAAATTATATCCATAATATGTTCGTAAATAACCCCTCCTCTTCGTTCGTTTTGCCTGTTTGGTGTCCGGCCATGAAAAAGGACACTTTGTAAAACCAAAACAATTTATATTAGTGTTGGTTACATATTCCTTATATTTTACTAGTTGGGTCCCGGCGCGCCTATGCTGCTCCCATAAGCCAATAGTAGTAATCAGGTGATATAAATTATAATATACAGTAGGAGAGTTTGAAAAAGGAAATTTTTTGATATTTTTGATTCCAAATAACAAAATGTGAAACTATTAGGGATCTGACATTTTGATCGAGACAATAAAAACCATCCATTGACATGGCATTTTTCGAGATATGAATTTTCATACACAGATGAAGTGTCTCAATGAACCACTTATTTCCTGTATTTTGGATAGCTGGGACCCGGTGCGCCTCGCTGCACCCAACGTTTAAACATTTAAGATCAATCCAAACCTTCAAAATTCAACTATTCTTTACCATTAACGAAAAACTAACTATTCCTATAAAAGTTGGAGTCATTAGGTTCAAAATACATTTATTTGAACTATGACCAAAATTGCCTGTGTATTCTGTTAACACCATGATCGTTAAAAGATTTAAAATTAATGCAAATAGCAGCATCCAGCACTCGAAATTCGAGGGCCATTTTCTATAGCTTTTTTTAATTTAAATCTAGAACTCTTCAATAACAAAGATTTTCGAGAAAAATAAAACAAAATCGAAAAATGAAACAAATATTTTATAGTTGGAAAAAGCAATGCAAAAAAACCAACTTTTATTTTCTCTTATATTGCGAAATTGTGTTCGTCAAAACATGTGAAATTAATGGAAATATTGAAAATCAAACTATTCGCAATATCTAAGGAAAGAACCAATACTTATTTCTGTAAAATTTGGAGACATTAGATTCAATATGCTTTCATATTAAGTGTGAACAAAATTATCTATGTATGTATTCTTTTACAGAAATTGCTAGTACACTATGTTTTTGGTTTTGTTTTCGCGCGCGTAAATAAACAAAGATGATGCCTATCCGACTCGCTGCACCCAACCTTAAGGCATTTAAAATTAATCCAAATCTTCAAAATTCAAATCTTCAACAAATATTTATAACCATTAACGAAAAACCAATTATTTCTATAAAAGTTCGAGAGTTTGGATATTGGTTTGTGTGTCTAATTCTGCGAAGTATGTCTTCAGTCATGCCGTTCTTGTATTTTTCCCACAAAACCGATGGTTCTGTTGGGTATCATGTCGTCAATATAATTGCGACCAGTTGACGAACGTTATTCGGCGTGGATGCAAATGCTGCATCAGTAAGTGTCAGATCCCAATGATTGTCGTCTTCCAGCAATTGCAACTCGCGACATGCATCTTGAAATGTATTGAATATTTGACCATTGACTGTTCGTAAAAATTCGAAAGACGTTGGTCCTGGAACATTCAGCAACAACGAACGCAAAAAAAACATTCACGTTCCCAGCGGGAAAAAGAATTAATTCGGAATTAGTTTAGAATCAATTCTCATACAAACGAACTAATTTGTATTCTTTTGTATGAAACGAATGAATTACTTTTACACGGCCATTGCATAGGGCGGAATGAATTTATTCTCTCTGCATTACAAAGTAATTAATTCTGAATTAGTTACAAAGTGTTGTATTCTGAACTAGTTACGAAGTAATAAATATAGAATACAATACTTAGTAGCTAGTTCAGAATGGATACCTTTGTAACTAGTTCAAAATACAACACTTTGTAACTAATTCAGAATTAATTACTTTGTAATGCAGAGCGAATAAATTCATTCCGCCCTATGCAATGGCCGTGGAAAAGTAATTCATTCGTTTCACACAAAAAAATACAAATGGAATTAGTTCGTTTGTATAGGAATTGATTCTAAACTAATTTCGAATTAATTCTTTTTCCCTCTGAGAAGCTGATCTATAAAATAATGTTAACTGTGAACACATATGACAAATATTACTGTGAAAATAGCGTTGTATAAAAATTGGTAAAAAAAAATAATTATTGATTTTGAATAGTATGTATTTTTAAATAATAATAATAAAAAAAATTAACTTCATTTAATTTTGAAATTTATAGTAAAATAAGGACTTCAACTTAATTTACTGCTTCTTTCTCTGGTCATAAGCACGCTTGTTTAATTTTTGCTTGCTAGCAGAAACCATTTCTTAAGGCTTTTTCTGCATCTTTACCAACTAGCAACTCTGAAAATTGTAAAAACTAATATTAAAACTTATATTTAAAACTATGAAATATGTTTGTTACCTTCTAATATTTCAGTTATTTTTTTAAATACTTTAAACGAGAGTTTTCCATGACTTCCATCGTAATTATAAACAGTGGCGGCTCCTGCCTCTAAAATTTGGTGGGGCTTGAAAAAAATATTAATTATCAATTCAAAACAACGAATGAGATTTTCTTTATTTTCGAGTATAGATCGCAGTGCTCGGAAATTGAAGTTCCACCGAATTTCAACAGCTCGTGGGAGACCACGTTTCTTGCAAACTTCCATTAATAAATCTTTTCGTTTGGGAGAGCATGATAAGAATGACGTAAAAGCAGATATATTGCAGAAAAATATTGGTATAACTAAGCATGCCTGCTTTAAGACTAAATTTAGTTGATGGGCATAACAATACACAAAGTGTGCAAATGGATACAATTTTTTTACTAAAGTTTGAACCCCGGCTGTACTCCCAGTCATTGCAGCGGCACCATCATATGTTTGAGCAATCAATTTTTTTTCTAAATTGTAGCATTTCAGCGCTTTCTAAATCACATCAACTATACCTTTTGCGGACCCATCATTAAAGTCAAAATTTGATAAAAACCGTTCAACAGGCTTATTATTTTTAATGAAACGTAAAATTAAAACCATTTGCGATTTACATGAAATATCCGTAGTTTCATCAGCTTCAACAGATACAAAATTTGTTGCTTGAAGTTCAGATTTCACTTCATGTAGATAAACCTGTAAACAGCATTCAAGTAATTCAATTTGTAGGGTTTTCGAAGTGTTTTTTTGCGATTTTATTATTCTTCAAGTAGTCGTCGAATGCGATAACTATTGATCTGGAGCGCGTTCAAAAACCTTACTATGGTAAACCACGAGGTAAGCTGTGGTTATGCTGCATCACTGCACTTAACCACGAAAGTTTAAGTTTAACCATGAAGGTTTTTGAACGCACCGTGGTTAACTACAGATTAAAGAAGAAGAAAAAAAAGAAAAACAAAATTTTCCATAAAATAGTCCCCGCTAATTGCTTCAATTATTTCATTAATTATTTATTTGCAATAATCCCACAAATCCCACTTTAATTTGTTCATGTCTTTTACATTAAAACAACTGTCAGAGAGTTGTTTTTATTCTTCTTCTTCTTAACTATCGCTAACCATGCTCCCGAGCAGGGTTAAAATGTAACTACACCATGGTTAACCACGAGAGTTTTTGAACGCCAAAAAGTTATGCTCGTGGTTATGATGTAGTTAACCACGGAGTTTTTGAACGACAAAAGTTTACCATAGTTAACCATGGTTAACCATAGTAAGGTTTTTGAACGCGCTCCTGGTATATGTAACCATATCAGGAAATATTCCTCGATTACTACTTGATTCACGTTCGTTGTGTCCACGAAGAGCTAAATTGTGACCACCGCAAAACTTTAAGATATCTAAAATTCGACTTAATACTTGACGCTTCTTTTTAACATTTTCATTATATTTTGCTATGGAACTCGCGTATCCTGAATCGATCGGTGAGAGAATATTAACCGTCCCGAAGGTTTGGTAATTTAAAATATTTCATAAATGCTTAGCGCTCGTTTCATGTTTTTTAATTCGTTCCGATAAATGTTTTAAATCCCGGATACCGATTTCTGTCCAAGCCGATTCTCCTCTAAACAAAACGCAATAAAAGCAAAATAATGCATTTTTTGCTATACTAACCGTAATAATACGGCGTTTACATCGCCTCGAAAACAAGTGATTTCATGAATTCGTTTTCGGAAAACGAGTGAGGTGTTTACATCGCCTTCTGCTTGTTTTCGAGTGACAGTTATGCCTATTTAATTGAATTTTAATTTAATTATTTCGTTTTAAATTTTTTCCATGGCAAACTGAGAATTAAAAAAAAGTGTGATACGGAAAATGACATGCGTATAACAAGTGCTGAACGCTGAATTGGGTTCTTGTCCACACTTTTCTTGTTTTCGTTGTCGTTTTTATTGAAAACAGGTTCCTTAGTTGTTTTCGATTTGTATGGAAAACACATGTTTTCGATTGTGTTTTTGCCCAAAACGCCAAATTTTGACGAAAACACGTGTTTTCGAGGCAATGTAAACGCCGTATAAGCCATTTCTTTTTAGAAACCAATCCAATGAAAATTTTCTACTTTGAGATTTTTCAGTACAAATTAATTTAAAATCAAATGGTTGATACGGCCCTAAACGTTTAATTTCTAATTTTTCTTCTTATGACAACAAAGAACATTTTTTCTTCAATAAATTATCTACGTCATTCATTTGAAACAAAAACAAAAATTAAATTAAATATAATTAAAGAAAATTATATATTACAAAATGGAATATTGATTTTTATTGCAAATAATTTAATAAATAATAATTTAATAATATTTATTGGCGAATAATTCAATATATATCTACCGCAATTCCGCAAGCACACACTTTTCATTTAAAACTCAACTTGTAACTGTCAGTTAAAATTCAATCTCCAATTAGCTCTTTTTCCAATAAAAATTTATCTTTTTACTACTTTTTACTACATTTCTACCAAAATATTTTCTACGGGCTAAATAAAACCAGCCCCTCTGGTGATAGCCCCCGAGGATAGAATTACATGTAAATGGGTATGGAATTATGATTCGGCCAGATTATTTTGATGAGAGAGTTGAGAGTTTTCTTATTTTTTTATTTGCTCTTTTTTTTATACTTTTCCTATGAAGTTTACTTCGAATTTTTTTGTGGGGTATTATTTAGAATTTTTTTTTAGAAATTGTAATAAATTGATTAAAAAACGTGTGAATATGATTTGCTCGATAATTTCTGGTGGGGCTAAGCCCCACTAGCCCCTAAAGACGAGCCGCCACTTATTATAAGTGTTAATTATGTTTTCTCCTACAAATTTGTGGAAATTTTTTTCAAATTTATCTACTGGGAGAATTCGCTTAAGTATAGTAAGCTGAAACAAGAGAAATTAAAACATTTTCTTAGGCATTTGTCATAAATAATCTTTCTTACATGATGAACGCGATTTGGCTCATTTAGAGCTTCTTCAAACTCCTGCACTTTATTTGTACTATCTACTAGTAGAAATTGCAGCATTTATCTTTGTGTAGCAACTTCTTGTCGCAGCAACTTCCGTACTATAGCTTCCGTTGCTGTGATGGACTGGAGCCAATTGAATCGGTTGTTTGAGAAACCCCATAAGTCAAGTGAAAGCAACTTTTGGGAAATCGAGAAAAACTGTTTCTACGGTAACCGGCAACCTCTACTATTATTATTTTCAATAAAATATATTGTTTGAAGCTAAATCCAATCTTTGTTGTCAATGGAATTCTCAAAAGTTAAATAATTTAATTATTATGGATGTTTAAATTCGCTTGACTTATGGGGTTTCTCAAATACATATACTTTTGGCAAAAAGGAATTATATTCTAAACTGTATAAAATAAAAAGTACACTCAGTAAACCTTAAAAATGTATTCTAAGGGCCGTTTTCACCATCTCCGGTTAAACTGTCAGTATACTTCCAGTTTCTAAACTTGTAGTTAATTTAACTGTGACCGTAAAGTGCCAGTAAAAACATTTCGTTTTAGCCAACTATGATTCACAAACTTGAAGTTAAAGTTAAAATGTACTAGTTTTTTGATAGTTACAGTACATCAAATGTCAGAAGTGTCAATATTTATTAAAAGAAAACTTCGAAAACTTATATATTCTTGATATTCATCAATTGAATCGTCGAATTTGCACATAGTTTCTATTGATCTTTTGAGCATGACTAAAAATTAAATTCATGTTTTCCATATTAAAACCAAAGTGCAAAAATGTCAATCCCAATGTCAAACTTTCAGTTAAATTAGTTAACCAGAAGAAATTCTCTCGGTTAAATTGACTACCAGTTAAATGAAAGTTAACTGACAGATTGACTCTAACCAGAGATTGTGAAACGCATTTTTAACTAACTGCGGGTGAAAGTTTCAGTTAAAGTTTAACCGCAGATGGTGAAAACGGCCCTAAAGGAAGTAGAAACATTAACTAAATGTGAAACACAAATAAGATTATTTATTTCTATGAAAAAGAATGGTATAAAATAAATAAATAAAAATAACATTTATTCATCATTAGCGTCGTCCTCTGACAACTCAGAATCAGATGTAGGCCACTGGTGAACTATCTCTTTGTAGGATGCTTGAATGTTTTCTTCATCCAGGATGTATTTCATCAGTTTTTTTAGATATTCAAATTGTTTCCTTATTGATGGGGATTTTATCTCTTGGATATAGTAGTTCATTTGGGAATGATAGATGCAGTTTTTTATTGTTGTTTAGCCTTCAAGTGTGACTGCACAACCCAGCAATAAAAGGTTTGGTGATTACAACATTGTAGCGTCACCCTCTAGAAGGTGGATGTACGCCACAAGGGACTGGGCGTACTAGCCAATGCTTTGGCGTAGGTCACCAATCCCGTCTCTTTACTTTTAGTTAATTTTATTTTGTTCCCCCAACGAGGAAAACACAGCTCTTTGCTTTGTTTAATTGACAAGTTTATTTATAATAGCGATAATATTTTCATGTCGTTAATGTTATTAACCTTTAATACATCACTTATTTTTGTCTATATGTACTTTTTATTACATCACTTAATTTCTGTCTATATTTACTTCTAATACATCACTTATTTTTTGATTTATTTTTATTTATATTTTTAATTTAATACATCACTTATTTTTATTTTTTATTTATATTTTAATTTTATTCATCACTCATTTTTTTGTGTCGCTTGGCGTTTTTTCCAAGTCCTCAACTTTAACTGACTTTTCTTACCACGACTGTTCTAGTCTGTCGCAAAACCAAAACTCCTCCTTATCGCGTCTCGGTTCTCCCTTCTTGTAGGCTTCCAGACCGACATCGATTTTAGTTGGGTCTCAAAAGAGCTTTTTCAAGCTCGCGATGTATACAGTGGAAAGGCTGAGTAAAAGCCGAGGGAAGCTTTTGGGAAACATGGGGAAGCTTCGATCATTCAAGTGATCGGGCGTTGTGGCTGTCCCCTGGGGGAAGAGTGTGTGCCAAGCAAATTGGCCTTTCAAGGCTGTCGACATGTGGAAATCATTGACTTGTGTCATCATTACCGATGGCAAATATTTTGAGAATTGGTGGATCTGGCGGAAACTCGTATCGAGTTTCCGAATTGGTTTCCGGCCAGAGCGTGCCTTTTGGTGGATTTTAGAAATTATTGAATATAATTGAAAAGGTCATCAGTGGCATGCATGTGGGAATCTTTTGGAGAATTTTGGAGAATATTGGCTCTAGCGGAAACTCATATTGAGTTTCCGAATTTGTTTCCTGTCAGAGCGTGCCTTTAGGTAAAATTAGGCTTGTGCAGTGCAATGAGAATGCCCTTGAAAAGGCCTGAAAAGGTCATGATTTGTCGACGATGACATGCTTGCATGCGTGGAAACATTATTAACATATTACCATATTAAGTAATAGTTTAATATGGGTTTTAGGTACGAAAAGGGTAAGTAAAAGGTAACGAGCGGAGCGCCGCTCGTTACACCTTCCCCCTTAGAAAAGAAAGTTGCATGATCGGAGAGAGTAAAACTTTCTATGGTGTTCGATCTGGGGCTTACAAGAGGGTGTTACAAATGTAATTCTTCTATAATTGCTTGCTTATTTGACCGTTAAGAGTAATTTTATAAATGTTACGTATTACTATGAGGCTAGCTATCTTATTATTAGTCCTGAAAAATTAAATTTTTTGTTTTCTTTAATTACCTGTCTTATCGTTTACATTACATTTTATGTATCTTATACCTCAAAAAAATTCTAACGACTACTTAACCTTATTTTATTTACTTATTTCTCCTTTTTTTTTATATTTATAAAATATGATTTTTGTTTATAATTCTTCTTTTCTTTCTTGTATCTTTATTTTTTGTATATATTTTTATAATTCTTCTTTTCCCCTTTTTTGTTTTTTGTTAACATTGGAGTTTTGTTTGGTTTGATATATATGTTTTTGTTATCTTAGGTTATAGAGAGAGAAATAATAAAAAAAAATTTATGTTATGTTATTATTGTTACCTTATGATATAGTAAGTACCTATGGTTTAGTAAAAATATTTAGGTATGTATTTGTATTTTCCAAAAAATTTTCTATTTTTATTCTTATTAAGTTACAAGGGCTCTACTTTATTCGTTGGCATCGAGTATAAGGTTTCTTTTATCGCACTGTTAGTGCATAGGGTCTTTCAGGTTGTGCCTCGGCATTTTCGGTTACCGGGCTGATTGTTACCGACCTATTTTGACTAATACGAGAGGTGCATCTTTTCCTTAGTAGAAGGACAAAGATTATGGCTATGAGTATCAGGAGGACAGGTCATGGTGTAATGGTGGATAGTATGAATTTTGCTACTCTCAAGTTTTACGTTCTCGTTTTCCTTTTGTTGGTGGATCTGTCTGCTTAGTTCGTTGAGCTCATTGTCACTATTGTATTTTATTAGCAGACTCTTTGGTACCCCTTGGGTAGTTTCGACACTAGTTTTGGAGATACGACTTAATGTCTCAGAAAGGTTTATGGTAGGCAAGTAGTAACTGTTAAGAGATGACGTTTGCACGTTGTGAGCCTTTATAATGAGTTCTTTGCTCCTCAGGTAGCAATTAGCCTTGATCTCTATGATGCCGCTTCCGTTAAGGGGCAAGGAGTGATCTTGTCACTGCAGACCGCGTCTATCGTTGTGGGTTTGTCCATCACAAATAACCACTTATTTGGTTGATTTAACTGAATCCAGTAGTTAGTTTTAGGCACCGATCTAATGTTACAGGACTTCGGGATTTCTGGGTCGTGCTTCAGGAGATCTATCTCGCAGAGGTTATTCTCTGAGTGTACGTTGAAAATTGGATGTATGATCCTACAAAGATATTCTTCCAGGTTTTCAGTGAAACAGTTTGCTAGATCTAACTTTTAGTGTATAATAGTGTTCCCTATTATAATCCACCACTAGGTACTCCAACGAGGGTTGTATGTACACATACTCGTTTTGGTGGTACGTGGGTATAGGGACTACTTTATACAGCTGATAGCTTTCACTGAATGGTAACGGTATCCTGAGTTCGAATATAATTTTGTTATTCACGATAGCCGTTCTGGTGTGACCCAGCCTGTAGATCTGTAGTTCGCTATTCTTGTTCCTAGCTATCGGTAAAGTTAAGGAATTAGGTAGTTGTTTATGGATTTCGGTCAAAACCTGGTTAACTTGTCGTGGAGTTATGATAGATGGGTGAGGCTTTCCGTGTCTGACGTCGGTGACGAGATCTAGTAGGGCGTTAAGTGTTACTTGGTAACGTATAGTAATTAAGGTGGTTAATGAGATAAGGGATTCCAACTCAATTCCCGCGTTTGCTGCTACTACATCGGCTTTGAGTGCATTCACGCTGTTATCTAGTTTAGAGAATTTGCTGTCTATGACATTAAACTGCTCTTTAATTAAGAAGCGACTCTTATTAAATATATTGGCAGTGGTTTCCAATATTAGTGTTTGGTTTTTCATTAAATTTAATAGTTCATTTTGGTCTCCTCTTACTGATTCTATTTGCTCGTTGAACTTGGTGGCATCGTCGTCGTTTAGTGTGCCAAATAGAGTTTTACTAAGCGTGCCTATCGCATTAAACAACCCTCGTCTGCGACGGGAGTGCTCTACTTCGAGGAGTTTCACTTTTTCTTTGATGTCCGCCATTATGTTGGTAAATTGTTGCGTTATAGCCGTACACACGAAGGTAATTGCCTCGTGGGAATACTTTTCGCATAATGACTCTATTCACTAATTCGTACTTAAAACTAGTTAAGTCATAATATAAGATCACCTGCCATTCATTACTATAAAGATTTGTCTTCCCTATATTCTCGAAGTATATGCCGGGGTTGGACCGCAGCTGGGTAATCGTCAGACCGTTATCTCCGGTAGTTCTGGGTAGTGCGGACGCGAGCCACGCAAAAATAATAAGCCTAAGGAATGAGACTAGTTTTAGAATCTAGTTTAATATTATTACTTATGATTATAGTATAAGGTAAAGGATTAATTTAATTTATGTCCCCTTCGCTTTTGTCTTGGGTGTTTTCGTTCATTGCCTATGAAAATTGACCCCCAACAGTTCTTTGTCGTTTTACGCTTCGAAATTGCTGAGTGCAATAGATTGTTTTATATTTTTTTGAATTGATTTGGATATACGGTGCGAAATGAAATGCGATGGTATCGTCTTTCACGCCGTTTTGTGTTTGTTCTTAGTTATAAATTCAGTTCAGTGAGTAACGGCGAGATAATAAGACGTAATCAGTTAACGATGCGGTTACCTATTGAACAATTTGAAGAGAGAAAGCTAGTTCTGGGCCCTCTTCGATTATTAATGGGGCCTGTTGAAGATGGGGGATTGGGAGCGGTCGATTGGGAGGCTCTCCAGCCAGTGTTCGACCAGTTAGACGAACTCTTGGCGGAAATTGAGGCAGCACCACTGGCTGGACCTGAGGCAGAAGACGCGGTGGACACGGTGAGCGAAGCCGAAGAAGAAGAAGAAGAAGAAGAAGAAGAAGACGCGGTGGAGCCAGTGGGTGGAGATCCTGAAGGTGAAACTGAAGGGATGGACGAGGGCCCCCAATGTGAGGCTCTAGAGGTAGAGAGCCAAACTTAGATTTTAATTACGTGTAATATTTAGGTTAGGTTTTTTTTTTATGTTACAGTTATAGTTATATTGTTTATTATAGTCATTATTATTAACTTAAAACCATATTATTATATAAATATTAAACGTATCTTACTAAATTTTCCCCGTGTTTTTTTTTGTGTTTTATGTTTTGTGTTTTTGTTTTGTTTTATTTATTTATTTTTTTTTTTTTTTTGGGTTCTCAGAGTTCTATGTCCTCTATGAACAGTTTTAGGTTGTTGTTATGTATTACCCGGTTCTTGCCCTTCACTCTGACCGAGGTATTTTCGGAAGAATTTATGCCTACGACTGGGTATGGCCCTTCCCAAAGTGGGGAAAGCTTGTTTTTCCGGGTGTTGTTTTTAATTAATACCCGATCGGCAATGTGGAAGGTTTTTGGTCCGGTTCTTTTATCGTAATATCTTTTCGATTTTTCTTTATGGGCGACGATCAATTCTCTGGCTATCTTATATCCGTGCTGTAGTCGGGCTTTGAGCTCCTTCGCGTAGCTATCGTAGTTATAGAGAGGGCTAGGATTGTTTTTCAAGTTACACGGGATTTCGGCGGGGTAGCCGTACAGTAGCTCGTGGGGGGTATAATTAGTGCTCGAATGTGGTGTAGTATTGTAGACGAACATGGCGTAGGGTACCCATGTGTCCCAAGTAAGAGGGTCTCTACTTACGTAGTGCCTAAGGTACTCGGCCAGGGTTCGGTGGCTTCTTTCCAGAGCACCGTTAGTTTGGGGGTGATAAGGTGTTGTTTGTAGCTGTTTGATATTGAGCAGCTTAGTCACCTCTTTGAACATTGTGCTAAGGAAATTAGTGCCCTGGTCAGTGAGTAGTGATTGGGGAATGCCGTGTAGGCAAATTATATTTTCCACGAAGGCCCTTGCTACCGTCTCTGCTTCCGAATTTTCGAGGGCGATCGCTGTAGAGAACTTGGTGAGGTCGTCCTGGAAGGTAAGCAGGTATCTGTTGCCTCTGTAGCTTACTGGTGAAGGCCCGACTATGTCCAGGAATATCTTTTGGAACGGTTCGGAGCTAGTTGTCGTGATTTTCATCGGTAACTTGGGATTGGGTGTCAATTTGTTTAATTGGCACGAAGCGCAACCCTTTATATATGTCTCGACGTTCCGTCGCATGCCTGGCCAGAAATAATCCTTTTGCAGCCTCTTAAGAGTTCTTGCCACTCCCTGATGTCCTCCGGTAGGGAGTTCATGATAATTTCGGAGGACTTCTTGTATGTCTTCCGGGTTTTCGAGGGATTGTACCTTTCCAAGGAAAAATATTACTTCGATATTCGCTTTTAGGAAGATATCGGCTACAACATTCTTAAGGGTTTGGAGGTCCTCGCCCTGGAGGGGCGGTATGGCTAGATGTAGTGAATTTATTTTGTGTGTTTTGCAAAGTGAAGCAAAATTAGTTAACACGGAGGCTATTAGCTCCTTGTCTTTAGCGGTGCGTATGGGTAGTGGACACCTACTAAGTATGTGTTTTTGTTTGTCAATTGTATAGGTGTACACTTGACCTATTTCTACATCTTGGGGAATAATTTTAATCTTGTCTCTTAGTTGATACTCAGTTACGCTAGGCAATAAAGGTAGGAGGTAGAACTTAGAATCTAGGCCTTTCTTGAGGAAAAGGGCCTGGTCGGTCGTGTTGCAATTTTCTACGGTGGCACTAGGTGGTTGTGGATACTGACAATTTTGTGACAAGTCGTTTGGAGAAGCTAGTGTAGGTGTGGGCGCGACCGGTTGCGGTGATGCCCTTTTGGCCTGGCTCCTGGTAATCACTTTTACGCTTTTCTCTTCGGGTACTATTCTGCTGAGCGCATCTGCGCAGGCGTTCAGCTTGCCTGCTCTGTATTTGAAGTTGGGCGAGTATTCCTCTAGTCTGATCCTCCACCGCATAAGTCTGATCGAACAATTTTTTAAACCCATTAACCATTCAAGGGGTTTGTGGTCAGTGACGACTGTGAACTCACGCCCGTAAACGTATGCTAAAATAGGTGCACTGATTAATTTCTGTTTTAATGCCCGGAAGGCTTCATCGCAAAATGGGTCCCAGATGAAGGGCTGGTCTTTCTTTAATAATTTTGTGAGTGGTCTGGCTATCTTAGAGAACTCAGGTATAAATCGACTATAGTAACCTACAAAACCCAAGAAAGCCTTTATGTCCTTCGGCTTTTTCGGTACTGGATACGTTTTTACGGCTTCTATTTTCGTCGGATCGGGATGCACACCTTCTGAACTGACGACGTGTCCTAAATATGTGATTTCTTTCCTTAAGAAATGGCACTTTTCGGGTTGGAGCTTTAGGTTGTTCTGTCTTAACCTCATTAGCACTTCCTCCAATTTCTTATTGTGGTCACGTAAATCATACCCATAGACAACTATATCGTCCAAATAGACGAAACATCGCAACCCTTGGAGACCGGTTAGTACCGTGTTCATCAGCCGCTGGAAAGTGGCTGGCGCTGTTTTAAGTCCGAAAGGCATACGATTAAAGTGGTAATGTCCGAACGGGGTACTAAAAGCGGTCTTCTCTTTGTCTACCTCATCCACTGCAATTTGATGGAAGCCGCTGGCCAAATCCAAAGTAGTAAAATATTTGGATTTGCCCAACTGGTCCAGAATATCAGTGATGTTCGGCAGGGGATACGCGTCTCCGATGGTGATCTCATTTAGTCTCCTGAAGTCCACCACCACTCTCCATTTTTTATTGCCGTTGGCATCCTGCTTTTTGGGGACCAACAGTAGTGGTGCATTCCAGGGACTACTACTTGGGCTTATTATGCCGTCATCTAGCATTTCTTTAATTTGCCTATTAATTTCATCCCTTTGGGACTCAGGGAGCCGATATGGCTTTGTGTATATGGGTGGCTTATCCACCAAAGTGGGTATGGTGTGCGTGAGGGCGTCAGTGAACGTGAGGCAATCACCTTCTAGGTGGAAAAGATCGTTATATTTTCTACAAATGTTCACAATATTACAGCGCTCTTCGTCGTTACAGTGGTCGAGGCTGAGGAGGTTTTCTAATTTTTCTAACCTTTTATGTACAGAGTCTCTGCCAAAATCGGCCTGGGCCACGTAATAATTGTCGAGGTCTGTCCAGTCGGGATCTACATTAGCAGGAAAGATTTCGACGTCGTTCTCATTAGTATTCATTACTGCTACCCTAGCATATCCACCCATAGGGCGTGTGATACAGTCCCCAAGATAAATTCCCGGACCAATGAGTTTTTTGGCACAGACTCGTGCAGTATTTCCTTCAGCTGGAATCTCGAAGATAGCTTCTGATCGAGCTGGGATTGTGAGCTTTGTAAGCTTTTCGCGAAGCTTGGGAATATGTTTGCTATTGTCACTATCAGCAGAGCTTTCTAAATTAAGTGGGTTTGTTTTTACTTCTTCCACCGGCGCTTGAACGTGTTCTCCTGTTGGTTGCTTCCCCGTCGCCGTGATTACAGCGGTGTCTCCGTAAGCTGTGTGGTCATGTGTCTTTATCGCAATTGGTTCTTTTGTCCTTTTCCCTTTGAAGGTTTTACTCTCTATGCAATCATTTCTGTTAGCGCGATCTGATTTATAAGTGATCTTGCCGGGGTCCCTGCCTCGGCTTTCTTTTATTACGTGTACATAATAAGGGGCATTAGTCGCCTCTTCTTCGAACGTTGATATCGCTTCTGCATCCCCGTAAGCCGTGTTCCCTTGTTTATTTATTTTGATTAAGTTTTCTGGTAGCTCATCTTCCACGCAGTCGTTTGACTTTACGCTGGTGGGTAAATATCCATTGATTTTATTAACTGTGTTAATATTATTATGTAGTGTACCTTCACTGAGGTCTTCCCTTTGGGTCACTTTGCCTCTCGGGGGTATTTCTTTGATTTTGCCATTTCGGACGCTGTTTGCTTCAGCTGGCTCCGAGAATGGGTTCTTGTAGGTTGCCGCTAATGGGTCTTTTTTATTAATTAATGGAGCTTTTATGGGGAGCTTATCTCGTTCGGGATGTAAATTGTTGCGTGTTGTCAAAAGGGGTAATTGTCTGCGGGCAATGTCAACGGGTATGTGGATTACCATAACATCTCTCGAATACATGACGTCACAATCATATTCGTCTATAAAATCGTGTCCTAATAACCCGGTCGATAGAAGACCCTCATCATCCCTTAATATGTGGAAGGGATGCGAGATATCTAGATCGTAGCTACCATTGCCTAATTCCAAACTTCCGTGAGATAGTCCTTCAGATTGTACGCTCTCTTTAAAAATAGAGGTGATGGTGCACCTCTGACGAACGTCAACCAAGCAATCTTCGGAAGTGGAGGCAAGCTTATGTAGGCTAACTTCGGAACCCGAGTCGATGAGAAAGGAAGATTTGCCCTTCTTTGCTAAAGAGAAGGGGAGAATAGTTGTGACACCACGTTTCGTGATAGTGACGGGGACTTCCACCGTGACTTTTAATTGCGGGGATGCACTTCGGCTTGCACTTCGAAATGGCGAGCTGGAACGCCGGACATTCCTTCTCGCGTATCCTCGTTTCCCGACTCGTACTCTTCCTGATTAAGGACACGCACCTGTTTGTAACTCGCTCGGGTGTCCAAATTACCGGGTGGAGATCGGTTGTCTTGATGTCTAGCGAGGCTCGGCTGTGCGGGGTGTCCAATCTGTCGAGAGTTGTTTTCCCATCGCCTGCTTTGCAAGCCTGCGCCCCTTTGTCCAGGGTCTGGGAATCTCCTACTGGTGGATGGCATTTCCCGATTACGGTCAGCGCGTCTAGTCCGACACTCGCTGATATCATGATTTGGTCTCTCACAGTACGTGCAGAACAAATTTTCGAAGGCGATAATTGCCTCCCTCTCGTTTTCTTTGACCAACGCTGCTCTGGCCTGCTGATCTGGGATGGCTAGTTGTGTAGCCTTGTTTAGTTCGCCAAATAGCCGCATTACTCGCTGCGAGTAATCGGTGGCGGTTTCTTTGGGTCCTTGCTTAACTTTTCGTAGGTCTTCTCTTACAGAAGACCTAGAAAGTTTGTAGCGCTTTAATAATTGGAGCTTGAACTCGTCCCAGGTGGTGATGCCTCCGTATTCGATCATGTCGAAGACGGGACCTCGCACCTTTGTCTTTAGGACGTTGAAGAAGGGCGTCCTGTCTCTTTCGTCGAAGGCCATATCAAAGACGGCTTCACAACACGAAATAAACCGGTTCAGATCATTTGTATTGCCTGAGAACTCGGGCACCATATCCCTAATATCGGATATAGAGACTTTAACGGGTGTAGCGTCGTCCCTAAGGGGACCGGCGTCATCTTGTTGAGCCATGGGTGCTTTTGGTTGTTTCCTTCGTGCTTTGCGACACGGGGGAGGGTTGGCTAAGGAAAACGAGGGATACTTCCGACTCCTCGTACGAATCTTGAGCTTGTTCTCTTATCGAGATATACTAACGAGGGACTAGCAAAATAATAATAGAGATTTACAAGGTAGGAATAGGGTCAGACACACCACTATTCGTTCGATGAAGTTATTTTAACAAGGAGTATGTACTTGAGAAGAATCAAAGTTCTCAAAAAAAATCAAAATATCATCACTGCTATTCAATGGAATTAATTACTGAAAATCAGGAATTTTTTTTTTTGAATGCTCGAAATATCTTCACTGCTATTTAATGAAATTTATTATTAGTAGAACACTCGAAATACCATCACTACCATCCGTTCAGTGAAATCAACAAGAAGTATGCGCTTGAGAAGAATCAAAGTTTTAGAAAATCAAGATATCATCACTGCTATTTAATGAAGTTAGTTACGGAAAATCAAAAAAAAATTTTAGATCACTTGAAATATCATCACTGCTATTTGTTCGGTGAAATCAGTTGGGTCAACAAGAATTATTTTAGAAAAACTCAAAATTTTAAAGGATTCAAAATATCATCACTGTTTTATTTATGCGGAAATCTATATTCTATCGTTGCCTAAGAAACCTTACACTCGACGAGGACGTGTAAATATATTTAAACAAGAAACAATAATTATGCAAAGAGAAAATTTTCATGGTTATTTGTGATAATTATAAAATTCGATTAATCCCCTTTTAGTAGTAAAATAAAAATTTTTTTTTTATTAAATTGTTCTCCTTTTTTTTTGTGTTTTTTTTTTGTTTAGTGTATTTGAATAATATTTTATTTGGGGAGAAAGAAAAGAAGAATGAAAATGTCTTACTTGACTAGGCTCTGTAGCCTTTCCTTCAATGTAATATATTCGATGAAGTCGACGGTGGCGCTGTCATCGGTTGTGGCTGCGATTTCCTCCTCTAATTTTTGGAGTCGCTCCTTGATGGTCCGCAGTTCTTGGTCTGGTTCCATCTCGTTGCTTTGCTGCTGCTGATGAGATGTTGGCTTGATGTTATGGTGTGCTGCTGCTGCTGATGAGATGTTGTCTCGATGTTGTTGTGTACTGCTGCTGCTGATGAGATGTTGTCTCGATGTTGTTGTGTACTGCTGCTGCTGCTGCTACTGATGAGATGTTGGGCAGTGAATTCGGGCCGCCTGCCTTAGAATTTAACCTCTATTATGTTTTTTTTTTTTTTTGAGGATACCCTTTTTCCGGTATCCTACCGGCTGCGCCAAAATTTTTGTAGCGTCACCCTCTAGAAGGTGGATGTACGCCACAAGGGACTGGGCGTACTAGCCAATGCTTTGGCGTAGGTCACCAATCCCGTCTCTTTACTTTTAGTTAATTTTATTTTGTTCCCCCAACGAGGAAAACACAGCTCTTTGCTTTGTTTAATTGACAAGTTTATTTATAATAGCGATAATATTTTCATGTCGTTAATGTTATTAACCTTTAATACATCACTTATTTTTGTCTATATGTACTTTTTATTACATCACTTAATTTCTGTCTATATTTACTTCTAATACATCACTTATTTTTTGATTTATTTTTATTTATATTTTTAATTTAATACATCACTTATTTTTATTTTTTATTTATATTTTAATTTTATTCATCACTCATTTTTTTGTGTCGCTTGGCGTTTTTTCCAAGTCCTCAACTTTAACTGACTTTTCTTACCACGACTGTTCTAGTCTGTCCTCCTTATCGCGTCTCGGTTCTCCCTTCTTGTAGGCTTCCAGACCGACATCGATTTTAGTTGGGTCTCAAAAGAGCTTTTTCAAGCTCGCGATGTATACAGTGGAAAGGCTGAGTAAAAGCCGAGGGAAGCTTTTGGGAAACATGGGGAAGCTTCGATCAATCAAGTGATCGGGCGTTGTGGCTGTTCCCTGGGGGAAGAGTGTGTGCCAAGCAAATTGGCCTTTCAAGGCTGTCGACATGTGGAAATCATTTACTTGTGTCATCATTACCGATGGCAAATATTTTGAGAATTGGTGGATCTGGCGGAAACTCGTATCGAGTTTCCGAATTGGTTTCCGGCCAGAGCGTGCCTTTTGATGGATTTTAGAAATTATTGAATATAATTGAAAAGGTCATCAGTGGCATGCATGTGGGAATCTTTTGGAGAATTTTGGAGAATATTGGCTCTAGCGGAAACTCATATTGAGTTTCCGAATTTGTTTCCTGTCAGAGCGTGCCTTTAGGTAAAATTAGGCTTGTGCAGTGCAATGAGAATGCACTTGAAAAGGCCTGAAAAGGTCATGATTTGTCGACGATGACATGCTTGCATGCGTGGAAACATTATTAACATATTACCATATTAAGTAATAGTTTAATATGGGTTTTAGGTACGAAAAGGGTAAGTAAAAGGTAACGAGCGGAGCGCCGCTCGTTACAACATCCTTATGTTTGAAAGGGTGTGAAAAGTGCATGAACTGCGAGATTTTAAAAGCTACTTTCTTATCCTTTGCAACTTTGGCCCATTAATAACAAAACACGTGTCATTAATACCATTAATAACAAAACACGTGTGATGAATGTACACGGATTAACCTGCGCTTATCCTGAAAGCAAACTTCGAGCATGCTCGTCGCTTGCGATGAGGACGTGTATTCGAGAAACCCCATAAGTCATAGGACTTATGGGCTTTCTCTAATAAACGAAAACTTCCGTACGGTCCAAATCCATGTAGAATTACCTGATTCGTGGGATTTCGCTTCTAAAAGATGCATCTACCTCTGAAGAGTAGATTTTTACCGAAAACTCGATTTCGACAAAATAGTGACTTATGTGGTTTCTCAAATAACCGATTCAATTGTTGTTTCATCTTCTTTCTACATATATAAAGCAGTAAGTGACTGACAGACAAAGCACAGCCCAAACCGCTGGACCTAAAGTGCATCCTTACAATGACATGAACATCCACTAAGAAGCGATTTTTCGAAATTAATCCCATAAGGGGGTGAAATGGGATTGACTCAAATTGCTGGACCTAAAGGGCTGAAATTTTCACAGTGCATCCCTATAATAAAGTGGACATTCACTATGAAGCGATTTTTCGACATTCATCCCCTAAGGGGGTGAAATGCGGTTGAATAGGTTGTAAGGGTAATTTTTTTTCTTTAGTCAGATTTTCTTCAAACTTAGTGAAAATACTCCACACCATAAATAATGAAGCACGTGTTTCAGGATTTTTAGAAATTCAACTGGAAATGGGGGTTCTATATTTGTGAAACTGGAAATGATAGCACCGAGCCACAACGTCATTGACTTCATTTAGCACTCGTTTTTGATTGCTTGATTATTTCTTGAACCGACCTAGTGTCCACACATAATCTTTTTTGATTGAAAGGCGTTCCAACGCACGCGGGTTTTTTGCTAATAATATCATATTAAAAATGCATTAAATTAAATATAGAGAATTTTTGAACACTTACCTTTTTTTATTTATATTTTTTTTATCGCTGGTTTTGAACTATTTAAATAAAACACTTCTAGTTATTAGTTCTTCATAAATAGAGTTCACTTATTAGTTCTTCACAAATATTATTCACTTATTATTTCTTCACAACTATATAATTTTCCCTTTTTAAAAATGTCACTTTTTTCACAAAAATTGATCCAACTAAAAAATTACTTCAGTCGTCACGGCTTGAAACATAAACAATGAATTAAAATTTCTTCCCAATTCATTCAACACGTCTTCCCATTTCAAATTATGTATGTCATAAAACTTTTCGGAAACTTCAAGAATCCAAGAATTACAAACCTGCATTGAAAAGAAAAGGACAACATAGGGTAAAAAGGTTTTTGTTTGCCTCTTAATTGCAAACTAATTACTTTGTAATAAATTCGGAATAATTTCGGATGAAATCAATTCGGATTTTTCCCGCTGGGTTGTTTTGGATCATAGAAATATAAACTAACATGGAACGGCTGTGTAGTGTAAAAACCCTGTACGTGAGCGACCACATTAAAGGTAGCTTGTTTAAAGAGACAGCAATCGTGTGCACAAGTGGGACACAAATTGCTGAACTGTCAAGGGTAGCTTCTTGAGTATTATTTCTGCATATTTTGGCCTGCACTGCCTGACCACTACTACCGAGTGAACTCAAACACATAAGGAATTGTGGTACGCTTAATCTGGCTTACAGCCATTCCGTGTTTAGTTTATATTTCTATGTTTTGGATGTACTGTGTAAAGTCGTCCCAATGTCTTTGCTTTCAATACGTGTGCGATAGTTGGATGTGGTTTGCCTTGTCTACGTGGCTTCCATTTTTCACCTGATTTGTTCCATGTATAATAGCGAAGTACGTCGGTATATAACAATGCTGTTGCGAATTGTCCAAAATATCAGGTTTTTGGAACAGTGTGAAAAATTTAGTAAGTGTAGTTTTTGGTGGCTGGAAAGCTCGTTGGAGAGCATTTTCTTCAGTGAAATATACACGTTGGCCGTTTTCAAGATGTATCGCATACTGAGGCATAATGCAAAAACTCGACATTTATATATTTTCTTGTTAACACTTTATTTAATTGCACCAATTAAAAGCTTTTACGCATTTTTCAGTGGAAGTATATAAAGAACAATGGATGCTAATATTTTACAAGTTTCCCAATGTTCACAAATATTTTTATTTTGTATATAAATTATATGTTTCTTAACTGGTGTGTTTTTGCGGGCTCCGGTAGTTATAGTATACAGTCCACAGTACATAGTAAATAGTACACTGTACACACTGTACGTACTGTACACACTGTATACTCAGTACACTCAATACACTAAATCATACGTTGTCACTCGTAAAAATCGGAGTGCTTTTTTAAAGCTAACGGTTTTTTATATGTACATGACAATTAAAATTAAAGGCCCAGTTACATAGCAGCGTTGCGTTGCGTTGCGTAGCTGCTGTCAAAATTAAAACTATGTAATTTATATGGGGTTAGCTACATTGCGCGCAACGCAACGCAACGCAAAGAATGAGTTGTTCAAAGTTCAACTTTTTACGCGAGCATACGTTGGCAATTTAAAAAAGTATCGGTTGGCTGTTTAAAAAGTGTCAGTTGGAAATTTTGAAAGTGTTTTTATTTAATTTTCTGCGGCACTCGTTAGCAATTTAAACTCGATTTGTCAAATCTCAACGCAAAGCAGCTGCTATGATCTGTCAAATAACGCAACGCTAAAGCTGCTATGTGACTAGTTTGCGAAAAGTCATGCTCAGCTAAGCTACGCAACGCAACGCAACGCTGCTATGTGACTGGGCCTTAAATATTTTTTCGCCCCGCCAACTTAAATATAATCAGTGAAACATTGAAATTTTCTATATTTCGACAACAGCTTCACTTATCTGGACCAAAATTATCCTATCTTTCAATCTGGAACCAACCCTACACATTCCCAAATTTTCATTTAAATCTATTGGGTGGTTTCGGAGATTAGCATGTACAAACATTGTGACAGTAGTTTTTATATATTAAGATTTTGCGCCAATTTTTTTAACCAAATTTCAAAAACAGTGAAAACAGTTAAGAGAAAAACAGCTGTTTGCTGTTTTTCGATTTTAGCCAAAAAACAGCTGTTTTACTGTTACTGTTAAACAGTTTAGAAAAACCCTAGTTTGGACAGATTTCAAGTATAAAATTAAAAAGAAGGAAATGGAAAACAAAACTGAAATGAAGGCGACAGGTGGCCGGAGAAATAGATTGCACTATTTTACGCCTTTAGAGGAGGACGTTATCGATTTACTGAATATAGATTGTGCTGTAAATCCACCGGCCCGTGAATTTGGAGTGATTTCAGATTCTAATGTCGCAATACGCCCAAGGCAGAGAAACGCTGTGCTTGATGAAAATACTCCGGCTCAGGAAAATATATCAAGTGTAAGGATTGAAGAGATCCAAACACCATTAACAAGAGATGACCAGCCAGATATGCCACCACCGCCACCTCAGAGAAATATGAAAACAAATCCGTTGTTGTTGATGTAATTTAGAGTCTATTTCTCTTAACAAGTCAGCAAAAGCTTGTTTACTACTAACTAACTACTAATTGCTCCTTTAATCCCTCATGGGACATAGGGCGGAAACAGTTGCCCTCCAGCGGACTCTGTTTTGCGCGACAGCTCTCAGCTCTGACCAGGATCTCCCGGTTGTTGCGGCCTCTGATAATAGGGTTCTCCTTCACGTTGCTCTAGGTCTTCCGACTCGACGGGACCCTTGCGGATTCCAGTCAAGGGCCTGTTTGGCTAGATTATCGTCTTCGCGTCGCAAGGTGTGGCCAATCCAATTCCATTTCCTTCGCCGGATTTGGTCGTCTATCCTTTCTTGGCCGGCACGGCGCCATAGTTCTTCATTTGAAATTCTATCTTGCCAGTGGATTTTTAGGATACGACATAGGCATATGTTGGTGAAAACTTGTAGGCGCGCTGTGATGAATTGGGTGACCTTCCATGGTTCGCAACCGTACAAAAGAACTGCCTTAACGTTGGAGTTGAACAGCCGCAATTTGGTGTTAATTGAGATCTCCGTCGATCTCCATATGTGAAATAGGCATGCATATGCGCTTCGTGCTTTATTTATTCTGGAACTGACGTCTTCTTCTGTACCGCCGTTTTCGGTAATAATACTACCGAGGTAAGAGAATTTATCTACCATTTCCACGTCGCGGTTGTTTAGCGCTGTTCGTTCAAGGGTGTTTGCATTTATCCGCATTTCTTTGGTTTTAGTCGGATTTAACCTTAAGCCTGCCGAGCTACTTCATGTTGCCAAATTGTTTACCATGTTTTTGAGGTCCTGGTGCCTGTGGGCCAGGAAACAGATATCATCCGCGTAGTCGAGGTCCTTAGGACGGTCTAACAATCCCCATTGTATGCCACCTGTTCTAGAATCTAGATCGCTGACAAGGATGTCGTTTATTACTATAAGAAATAGTAATGGCGAAAGTAGGCATCCTTGCCGTACTCCTGAGCTCACTTCAAAGCTGTCGGATAGTTTTCCATTGTGAAGAAGGAATTGTTGTGTAGAGCTTTTATCAATTCTATTATTTTATTCGCCATATAAAGCTCCTATTGACCGAGTCGAACGCTTTCTCATAGTCTACGAAAGCAAGGTAAAGGGGGGATCGGAATTCAGTAGACTGCTCCACTATGATTCTCAAGGTGTTAATGTGGTCTATGCAGGAGCGGCCTTTTCTGAATCCAGTCTGCTGTCTTCTAAGCGTTCGATCTACTGCCTCTCTTATCCTTGATAATAATATGTGGTACAAGATTTTGCCCCCAGTAGATAATAGACAGATGCCTCTCCAGTTGTCACATATTGTTAGGTCCCCCTTTTTTTGGTATTTTGACTATGATACCTTCCGTCCAATCCTCCGGAAAGGTACAGGTGTTCCATGCTATTTCCAGGATTGGCTGTAGCGCATCTCCTATGAGGCTTGAGTAGGCTTTCAACAATTCTGGCGGGATGCCATCTTTTCCAGCTGCTTTATCACTGGCCATTGCATGATTTGCGGTTACTATTTCAGTCTTGGGTGGGGCACGAGTAGTGATTCTTATTGGCTGTGCATTGTTGCTGTTTTCCTGAGGTTCCTGTGCAAATGAACCATTCAGGGAGGCGAAGAAGTAATCTCTCCATCTTTGGAGTTTCTCCTCGTCGCTGCACAGCAGCCTTCCATCCGCACTCTTTGCGGCATGCTTTTTACTAGAGTGCTTTCCCGAGAGCTGTTTAGTAATTTGGTACAGCACTTTACTGTTGCCTGTGTTTGCCGCGTTTTCCGCTTTTTCTGCGAGCTCATTTATCTACCGCCTTTTATCACGCCGGACACTTCTCTTTACCTCCCGGTGTAATTGGGAGTATTCCCGTTCAAGTTGTTGACGGTTTTCCGGGTCGCTTGTAGAGTTCACGTTATTTTTGAGGGCCCTTCTGCGTTCAATTTTTTGCCAGGTTGCTCGCCTTTTGGTGCTCTCCCTTGTTTATTTAATTATTAATTATTTAATAATAATAATAATAGAGTAAACCCTTCTAACTCAGAAGGCGCACTTCTCAGCTGGGCCAAGAAAAATTCACCAACTCACCGCAAGCAAGCGCTGAGCTGAGGCTCAACTACAGCATGCAAACATACATATAATAAAACAAGAAAAAGTAAAAACGAACACACAAAGAAGCATGCAACCAGGAGGAGCGAGACACATAAGCTGTCATGCGAGTTTAAGACTCTTTTTGAGAACATCTTTGCTTATGGTCACGCTAAAAACGTTGATATTTTTGTTCACATTAATGAACATTCGATTTACGGATTATAATTTACAGTAATTGGTGTTAGAGGATTTGATGTGTAAAAGAGAGGTGGCCTGAACGAATACCACATCGGCCACCTCGCGTCGCTTTTGAAGAGTGCTTAAGTTAATTAACTTAAGTCGGTATTCGTATGATGGAAGAACTAATGGGTCTTCCCAAGGAAGATGAGAAGGAGTGAGAATCGAACGAACCTTGGCTGGCCCGATCCAATTTTTCCAACGTGCGAAGAGTAGTGAGGAGACCAAACCTGGGACGCATATTCCAGTAATGGTCTGACTAGAGAAATGTAAAGATATTTAGTGATCAAGGTGTTATTAAATTCTTTGGGCGACCTTTTGATAAAACCCAGGACTAAACTACCCTTGGAGGAAATATAGTCAATGTGAGCGGAAAAATCCAGCTGACTATCAAATCTAATCCCGAAATAATAGTACTACGTCTCCTACAAAAAGTCATGATTTCGCATTTACTGATATTTAGAACCAGGTTGTTGTTAACACACCAAGAGTGAAGGGTGTCAAGGTCAACTTGCAAAAGTTTGCAATCCTCAACACTCTTTGTGTGACGGTACAATTTGATGTCATCAGCGTAAATCAAAATTCTACAGTGTCTTAGCAAGGGAAAAATGTCATCAATTAATAGAATAAAGAGGAGGTCCAAGATGATTGCCTTGAGGGACACCGGATGACGCTTCTATGGTTACAGATTTGGAACCACGGAAAAGAACTTGGTAGTTGCTGCCAGCCAAATAAAACTGGAACCATACTAGAAGGGCTTGCGGAAAACCTAGCTTTCTTAGTTTAAGAATCATAATAGAGTGGGAGAGGTTGTCAAATACCTTACTAAAATCAGTGTAAACGTAATCAGTTTGGCAGCCGGAAACGAAGCCCTCGACAGCATGAGAAGTGAAGTCGAGTAGATTGGTGGTGGTGGAACGAGCTGCAAGAAAACCATGTTGATTCGTTGAGGTGAGCTTCTTGCAGATAGGCGCGGTTGCCGAATAAATAATCGATTCCCAAAGTTTCGGTATTACAGACAACTTCGCAACTGGTCTATAATTCGATATTTCATTCTTGCTCCCGCTTTTATGAATAGGGATTTTAACGAATTTTTTCAAAGAGTAGGGAAATACCCTTTATTCAAGGATTTTTGAAAAGGGGTTTTCAGTGGAGACTGGAGAACCTCCGCACAGGACTTAAGGACAGCAGGAGGAATACCGTCGAGGCCGGAAGTGCAGTCGAATGGGAGTTCGTTAATATGTTTCACGATATCGTCACTGGTTATTAAGAGATAAGCTATGAGCCTCTAGGTTTGGAGTTCTGTGACGAAAATTATTTTCGTTAGGCAGAAAGCCAGAAGGTGTGAAAGATTGGTGAAAAAAAGATGCAAACATATTACAAATCTCGGACGACTCACAACTAGACCAGTTCATGTGCTGCATAGTATTCGGGTAGTTATCAACTTTCTTCTTATAGTTGACAAACTTAAGGAAGTTTCTAGGATCGGTGGAGAAGTGGGAAGTTTCTAGGATCGACTTTGTCCCTCATGCTGCTGAGATAATCTCGGTACAGAGCATAAGAGAGTGAACGAAAACTGTTATAGCAATCGATAAATGAATTGAGACTCGGAGGGTCCTTTCTCATTAGATAGGTTTTCCAGAGTCTTCTGGTTTCTTAAATGCTTCAGCTCATTATTGAACCAAGGTGGAGATGAACTGGGCAATTTTCGTTGCTCAAAAGGTACGCAAGAAGCGAAGGCTTCATAAAGTACGGCATAAAACCGTGTCACGTCGACATCCAACTCATTTGCGGAAAGCAAGCTGTTGAAATCAATCGATGCAAACTTAGACTACAATTCCCAAAAGTTAGCCTTTTTAAAGTTGAAAGAATGGCATGTCCCTCAAGCTGGCAGAGCAAAGTCATCAGGACACAAATGTAATAAAACCATAATTAGACGCTAATTAAATGCAAATTAAATGCACTAATGAAAAATTTAACGCTCCTTTTTTTTAAAAAAAACCACATGTTCTGCCAGCTTTAGATAAAGTTAGCAGAACATAATATGAAACATGCGTAAATAATGATGATAATGTTCGTATAATTAAATGCTAATTAAATGCACTAATTACAAATTTAACGCCCTCTTTTTTTAAAAAAAAACCATATGTTCTGCCAGCTTTAGATGAAGTTAGCAGAACATAATATGAAACATGTGTAAATAATCATAATATATATATATATATATACATATATATATATATATATATATATATTAAAATGTTCGTATAATTAAATGCTAATTAAATGCACTAATTACAAATTTTACGCTCCTTAAAAAACCACATGCACTTCCTTGCTGTTTTCAATTTCTGAGCCAATGCATGTGCAAGTATTACGCTTTCTCTTAGATCCCGTATCATGATTGGATGAGAATTTGGACTCTTTAGAAGGCATAGATATCTCATATAGTACATGCATGGACAAGTTATTATATACAGGGTGTTTCAAACCACCCGTGCCACCCAATTTTCTGGGAAAGTTTTAATTGAAAAAGCTCCCACCCGCATCATATTTTCACTCTCATATTTTTTCTCACGGATTATTATGATTCTGCGAAGAGAAATATCAAACTTTTGTTGGGAATTTTTTTTTATCCGAAGCTTCCCTATACCCAAATGAATGATTTTTGGGGATAATTTTGATTTTTGATTATTTTTTGGGGTGCAGAGAGGCTTCCGTAAAAAACATTTTCAGATAAAAGTTTCATGTTTCTCTTCGGAGTATCAGAATCTGTGCAAAAAATGGGGGCCAATTCTGAAAGTGCCGGCCAGAAAAAGAAACCGTAATATTCGGATAGATCACATAATTCCCACTATTTTTTACTATGAAACCATACCTGTGCGCCCTATGGTTATGTTGTTACATGCTTTTAAAATACAATGTGAAATAAAATGTTATTAAGATGTGTTATTTTAATACATTTGTCCTAATCTAACATATACATCATGTAATCCTAATGCAGGTGGTGTGAGGTATGGGTCATGTCTAGCATAACCCATGTACCAGACTATGGTCATGGTATGAGAGCAGCATCCAATGGTCCTCTTGCCGATATTGCATGTACAGTAATAATGAGCTAATGCTCGGCGACCATTTTCTGCCCGATCTATTGCAATGTACACATAGTATTTCTTGGTTTGGATGTGCCGGGATTGTATTCGTCCTCTTATAATCCACAAGTCTTCCCCTTCAACTTCTCTGACTATTTCCAGAGGAATCCCACCACCGAGCTCAATGATAAAAGCTCCGTCGGATTGAAGGTGCTCTCCGTAATAGCTTTTTGCTTGTTTGAGCTGATATACACCAAGGCTGAATAATATTAAATCTTCTTCTGTCAATGTTGGAAAATCATTGAAATCTGCCATATCCGCAGCCATGGGTTGGAACTGTGCTCGCCTTCGGTTTAAATTGTGTCTATTCACAAGATCTCCCAGTGTATTGGGCATGTTTATTCTTTCACCTATTATTTGAAGGATATCAGTAGCATGAACGTTATCCACTATCAAAACGTGATAGGCATTTATTAATGCGGCAGCAATTCTAAAATAATCCATCATATTGTGCAGTGTTATATTGATGTGGACGTGTCTCAGCAGCCGGAAATCTCTTTTAAATCGGCCATTTACGACTTCCACGACCCATCGGCAAATAGTAACAAGTCGCGACTTATTAGCTTGTTCTGTTGTAAGTTGCGTTTCCCCAGGGAGCTTAGTCTCGGGCATCTTAGCGGTGTATCCATATCCTTCAAGGGTGGCAATCGCATCTCTGAAGCCACGGTCTAAAATGAAAACGTCCCCATTTCGGTAAAACCATTGAAATAATCCGTCGCCATGATCATTTTCATTTTGTAAAATATTAAGCATTATTTGCGCATCTGAAGAAGTAGCAGCGTGTGGACCAGAAACTTCTATGATGTGCCCGTCACAACAGACAACCAGAAACGGCTTTAATAAGTTTCTGAACTTGTGGCTGCTATAGGATTTCCTTTGAAAAAAGTAGTTTGAACTCTTTTGAATATATATGTAAGTGCCATCTACAATTGTTATGGCTTTTCTTTCGTCGGTAGGACTCTCCGGGTTTCCAAAAATTCTTTCAGGAATCATAAGGTTCCTCCGTGCTACATCTTCCCGGGTCATATGGTCAAAGCCTAAGTGAATAGGAACAAAGTCCTGAAGTACTGCTTCTCTGCCAGTATGGAGCATTCGCGAGAAAGTGGCCTCGCTGGTTTTAAAAATCGATGCTAGCCGTGCATTTGATTCGCCGGTTCGGAGTTTTGCTAACAAAGCTGCTAGAATAGTTCTTTTGTTTCTTCTTTGATTTAGGCTAGGTGTGTTGCCTAATAAATCAGTAAACTGTTCATTAGTAAGGCCAGTCCAGTTATGAAATTCTTTATCATTTATTAATTCATATTGTTCAAAATCTAAAACTTCTGTGCTGATATGGCTCATTAATAATCTTAAAGCACAAACAATTTGAGTTGCACTGAATCCTTCGATTAAATTGTCTTGCAAAGCAAGTAAATGCCATTCACCTTGCTCAAGGTGTTCACTGCATACACGGCTATTTTCGGTTATGAATAGGCTGTAGCGGCATAACATTCGTAGTGTGATATCTTCGGGTATTCTGCGCCTCGTTGCATTTTGACAGTGTTGAAATACACACGTATTCGCCGAATTACCGGTACGGCTGAACCCGGGTAAAACGGTTGGTGAAGCATGAGGCTCAGCGTTGACTTCTTCGTCTGCAACGTCATGATCCACTTCACGTTGGTGTCGGGCGGACCGACGCTCAGCCCTTTGCCAACAGGGTCGACAAATAACCTCTGTAGGTTCTTCCTGTAAAACAAGAAACATGTATTATTCGTTGCACATGTACATGAGCCGTGATATTCTAATCGTTTTGTTTCCTAAGCCAGAAGGATTCGATTTCACGGTGTATACATACAATGCTGATACAATGATTAGTTAATTAAGTTCAAAGGTGTATTTATATTATAGAAACCAAAACGTGTGAAATAAATAATGCTTAATAAATAAATGTTCAACATGAATAAGTTGATGGCAAGTGACCGAATTATTTGGAAAAAGAAAACATACAACGCCGACTTCAGATAAACTGGGATACAGGCAAGGAAATGATGAAATAAATAGTCAAAATCATATAAAACTCTAGGTAGGTAAAGGTCTGTATATAGAATGAAATAAAATAATAATTATTCATACCTGTCGAACTAATAGATCTTCAATAACAAACTGTGCAACCTCTGTATGCTGTGATTCTCGGGAAGTCCAAGTATAACTTCGACGATCACCGACAGGCGTACGACACGAAATACACAATTGTGCACTCATAACGTCAGTCAAATCAATAACTTTAACAAAAAAATAACTACAAATAACAACAAACAAGAATAACAATATTAACTGAGGAGTGCAAGTCTTATAATTATTATTATAATTATCTTTATGTAACAATGAATTTTAATAAATAATAATAATAATAATAATAAGTCGCGATTTAGCCGTCCGATGTAACAAGATTCGCATGGATAACTGAACAAAACATAATAACGGGCGACGCGGGGTATGTATGAAAATAACAACATCATAATAACATTTTTATTGTATTTTAAAAGTATGTAATACCGTAACCAAAGGGCGCACAGATTTGGTGCCGTAGTCAAAAAAGATAGGAATTGGGTGTTCTATCCGAATATTACACATTTTTATCCTGGCCGGCACTTTCAGTTTTTGGTCCAAAATGAATGATGTCCTTTGTCCGCGGGTCGGAGTCTTCTTTCACAAGGTTATTGTTTTTGTTGTTGCTTTTCCGATGAAATTTGATCTGCCGCCTGAAGCCTTTCGGGGTTTTATTGCTTTTCTCCCTAAGTGACCCAATTTTTGAAGAAAAAGATATTAAAATATCAAAAACTATTTGTTATATCCCCCTCGCAATTGGAATTTCTTGCACTAACACATTCAATCGCTAACTTAGATTTAAATCGTCTGATTTATTTTATAGAACTTGTTGTACTTTTCCCATCTACATATATATAATTTATCTATGGTACAAGTGAACCGATATACGGAATTTCGTTGGTTCAGTTTCCAGTGAGTATTCAGTATTCAATGAGTTTCTATAACGAATGGTCCTCTAGTACGTTGAATTGGACTTGAAGTGGAAAAACGTTTCAATATGTTTCGTCCTGGAAGGCCTCGGTTAATCGAGAAAGAAAAAGTAATTGAAACTTTATTAAAATATAAAAATCAAATTGTGCTTCCGGGTGATAAAATTCTATCAAAAGGAGACCATGAAACAAATATCGAAAGAGCTGGGGGGGAATCTTTCTCATCTTTACACTCCTACGTGTGTAACAACACAGATTTCGTGAGAGATTTGTTGAACGACAGAGAGAAAAGCCAAGGAAAATTCCAAAATCCGAATGTACCCAATAAAAACGACTCTCCTTCGTCCAAAGATTCTGATGCCAGTGAAACCAGTGGAATGGATGAACCCAAAAAAATCACGATCTCCATGAAAATGAGCGCATTCGAGAAACTCATCACTCGCAGAAAATATAAAAATCGTGAGGTGCTCAAATTGGAACCCGGTGTTTGGGAGGACGAAATTTCCGAAAGGATCTGGAACGAAACAAAGATGAAGTGCGGATTCAACTACAAGTACCACCACTTGAACGCAGATTTATTAAGTGGTTCTGCTAAAGGTAAGTCGGATTATGAGTCATCTTTTCGTTCAAATGAGTCATAAGTCAAGAAATATGCAATTTTCCTATTGGAAAAATTATTATACTGAGTATAACCTAAAAAAATTGAAAAGTCGTGCCAAGCTTAAATACGCAAATCTCATTTATTACGGGAAAATGTCTCAATATTTCCTTTTAAGGACATAGTGAGTCATTAGATAATACTCTCAGAAGTAAGAGTATACTGAGTATGGTTATACTGAGTAAAACCTCAAAAAATTCAAGTCTTGCAGAACTAAAAAACTCAAATCTCATTTGTTATGAAAAAATGTCTCAATAAATATGCTAATTCGAGTAGAATTGTTGCAAGCATTGTTTCGACTAGTTGTTTTATAACTAATTTGTAGGAATTTGCCAATGCATGACCTTGGACATCCAGTTCGAAGGAACTTCGGAACGCATGCTCATGCACTGCGCAATTATTGAACGAAAAGGAGTTTGCGGCAAAGTCCATTGCGTCAGCCTTATCGATCCGAATTAGCTGCATCGTTGATCCACAAGTCAGCCGAGCGTCACCGAATTGAGGTAGCTAACCTGAAAATGACGCCAGGAGATCCTGAACCACCCACGATGCCGAAAGCTCATGTGATGAACGTCGCCAAATATGAGCATCTTCAATCATCTCTACTCGACAAAGATCCCATAGTTGCAATTGCCAAAATGAAACGGATTGGGCAAACAGAAGAAAAATTAACCATACGAAATATTGGTTACGATCCTTTCTACGTACATTACTGGAGTCATCATCAAAGCATTATTTATGAAAAGTATACGAAACGTGAAATTACCAGTTTGAAAATTGATGCTACAGGTGGACTCGTTTCGAAAATACTAAGAGCTGATGGAACTCTCAGCCAACACGTTTTCTTATACTTGGCTGTAGTCAATTCTTACGCTGGACAGTTTTCAGTCACCCAAATGTTGACTGAAACCCAAGACACCGGAACGTTGCAAAATTGGCTGGTGCATTGGATACGTTCAGGAGCGCCTCTTCCCAAAGAGACAGTCGCTGATGCATCAAGAGCTCTGCAAACTGCAATTGTTCGGACTTTTTGTGGTAATACGACGATAGAAGAGTACTGCGACCTTTTCTTCACGGATGAACTGCCGAGGTGCTATGTACGTATAGATGTGGCGCACTTCTTGAAAATATACTCCACAGCGATGAAAGCCTGACGTGCGACTCGCTTGGTGAGGAAATTTTATATGGGCGTCATTAGTAAATTAATTGTGTGTGAAGATTTCGATTTAGCAAGAGAAATTATCGAGAAACCTTTGGTCGTTTCAATGAACGAAACAGAAGTGGCATTGGGCGATGTAACGCAGGAAACACCTTGTAACACTGCGAAAAAATATTTGATGGATCTTATAATTGGACAATCACAATTGCAAGATTTGATCGAGAAATTCGAAGAAGAACAACCGGACGAAGACCATCGAATTACAACCGGACAAGAAAAAGCAAAAGAAGAAGATTCTCAAAGCAGTCAATGGAGCACCTGGGCTGCTGGCATTGTAAAGAAGGTCGAACCGAAAATCGTCAAAGGGCTTTTCCCCAACGCTCATTATTGCGAAACTTTTTCGAAACATCTTCTAGCTGATATCGTTTACTTGCCGATGTGGAGCTGCATCTATCGCAATTCGTTTGGGTACAGGCGAATCCCGGCATCAAGTGCGCCGGTAGAAGGAGAAATGAATAAGCTGAAAAATGTCGACTTCGACATTGAATTGGGAAAGATACGTGTAGATCGCTTCCTTCAAGAACACGTTGCAAATTTGAACGGCAAGATGCTTTTAGCAGGTGCAAAAATGGCGGATCAAGTCGAGAAACCGGATGTGGCGGAAGAAGAACTTCATAGCCCTTATGTTATCGGGGGAAAAGAATTCGCGAAACCACCTGTTGTTAATAAAGAACCATCCATGGAAAACGAAGACAAGTCAGAAGACCTTTCGGAACAATTTCGTGGCGAGGATTCCGGAAGTAGTTCAACAGCACAAACAGAAATTAATCCAAACTTAAATGCAAGCAGAAGAAAAGAAGAAATTGCTGTTAAAACAACATGTGTTTGTAGTGGTCCGTTGGGTTGGTGGCCCGAAGAAGCCAACCACAGACCCTCACGCAATAAACTAGAAATTTAAACAAAAGAAAATCCCAGAATTAGACCAACCGTCTACCAGGTGGTACCGCGGGCCTCTAGAAGGGCTGCTCTCCGGGGGTGGTGGTACGGGGAGACCATGGAGGTACCACCTAGTTACATGCATCACCACTTACCTACACGTGAGCGCCAATCAGGGCAGGTGCCCTGTTCCTGAGGTGGACCTACATGAGGGAACCTGAAAAACAATACAACTTCAGAGGGAGTTTCCACGCTGCCGCCATGTCTTCAGCAAAATAAACAAAAAAACACTTGATTCGCAACGTATTAGTTCTATAATTCAATGCTTATAATTTCCCTAATACTACTAATACATTAACCTACCAGCAAACATAAATATGGGTACATAAATTAATTAACAGTTACATCAGCTTCTTGTTATCTTAGCTTTCTGGCCATTTACCCCACAGAAACCAAAACTTATTTGACCGAATAACCAAAGTGTAATACGCAATAAAATACAACTCAAACTCACTTAGGGGACAACAAAAAAACCGCTCTGGTACCAGGTCGACTTCTCCCGCAACAATTACGATCTCATAACCATGAAATCAAAGTATTACATTCTGGTCATTAGAGATACCAATCATATAAAGTTGTAGAGAAACTATTAGTCATCTTGACTCAACAACAAAATTCAACAAAAACCAAGCCCAACTCGAAAACCAATACCAAATGGCTAGAAATACAAATCGAAAACAAGAAGAATTCTTTCAACCAAACAAACACAAAACTCTTAAAGGTACCAGAAATATAGGGAAAACATCTAGAAATACTCTCTCAAATCCAATCACTAAGCTAGTTAAATAGAATCAAATGGCAGGCTTAAGGTTAAATCCGACTAAAACCAAAGAAATGCGGATAAATGCAAACACCCTTGAACGAACAGCGCTAAATAACCGCGACGTGGAACTGGTAGATAAATTCTGTTATCTCGGTAGTATTATTACCGAAAACGGCGGTACAGAAGAAGACGTCAGTTCCAGAATAAATAAAGCACGAAGCGCATATGCATGCCTATTTCACATATGGAGATCGACGGAGATCTCAATTAACACCAAATTGCGGCTGTTCAACTCCAACGTTAAGGGAGTTCTTTTGTACGGTTGCGAAACATGGAAAGTCACCCAATTCATCACAGGGCGCCTACAAGTTTTCATCAACAGATGCCTACGTCGTATCCTAAAAATCCGCTGGCAAGATAGAATTTCAAATGAAGAACTATGGCCCGTGCCGGCCAAGAAAGGATAGACGACCAAATCAGGCGAAGGAAATGGAATTGGATTGGCCACACCTTGCGACGCGAAAACGAGAATCTAGCCAAACAGGGTCTCGACTGGAATCCACAAGGAACCCTTCGAGTCGGAAGACCTAGAACAACGTGTAGGAGAACCCTATTAGCAGAGGCCGCAACAACCGGGAGATCTTGGTCAGAGCTGAGAGCTGTCGCGCAAAACAGAGTCCGCTGGAGGGCAACTGTTTCCGCCCTATGCCCCATGAGGGATTAAAGGAGCAATTAGTTAGTTAGTTATATGAACGAAATGCTACGAACTGGTTACATATGTGTCTGTAATATGGTATGGCTTTTGACAGTAATTTTTTTCTTGTTATAGGAAACTTCATGTTCATTGAGGTCGAAGACGCTGACCTACGTAAAGATGTCAAACTCGAAACCATTCCACAATCTTTTGCAATAGATGTCAAAGGAAAAGAAACCAAGTATAAACTTGTGGGTATAATCCATTAAAAACGACCCTATCATAAGTTAACGCGCACACCGCCAACAATAAATGCAACTGGACATTACACCGCTATATGTCCTCGACCCGGAAACAAATGGACCGAATTCGACGACATTCCAGCCAATAGTTTTCCAAAAAAGAAGACATTTGAATGCTGTCCGAGTTTACTTATCTTCGAAAAAATTGTTGTTTGAAATTCGTGCGAACTTTTTTGTTCCTGTACATACAATGTCCAATAAATAAATTGGATAGACATTAATTCACTGTTTCTCAATTGGTAGATGTAGAAAACTACTCTCTTGTTTTGAGAGAATCAATTCCTTTCTACCCTGGCTCCATAAGTTTAAAGAGAAAGTTGATTAAATTAAGAAAAAATTGTCAGCATTTAGTGAGACGAACCTTAGAACATAACTATCATCATTAGTTATTTAAACATTCGCTCACGTTTTGATAACTTTCTATAAAGCTAATAAAGCTGGAACAATGTTTTAAAGTCGAATTCCTTATAAGTGCATTTTTTCAGCATTCGATTATAAGAACATTTTAATTTGGATTTCATAATTAAATAATGCACTTTTAAACTTATATTGACTATTTTTTTCGAAATTGGCAAAATATGTCTTCGTTTTTGAAAAAAAGAAGTTTTTAATTTTTGACGGTTGCATTAAATTATTAAAAAAAATTACATCTACATCACGATTGTACATGCGTTTCCAAACTTCATTAATGGAACATACTGTACAAATGAGTACATGCAAATATGACAAAAAAAAGTGATTTCTTATTACAAAAAGAGAGCGTGAAATTTTTAATTACTGCATTTAATTGGAATTTCCTGTAAGATCTTGAAACTAGGAAGGAAGTGCATGTTTAAGGAGCGTTAAATTTGTAATTAGTGCATTTAATTAGCATTTAATTATACGAACATTTTAATATATATATCATGATTATTTACACATGTTTCATATTATGTTCTGCTAACTTCATCTAAAGCTGGCAGAACATATGGTTTTTTTTTTTAAAAAAAGCGTTAAATTTGTAATTAGTGCATTTAATTAGCATTTAATTATACGAACATTTTGATATAAATATCAACATTATTTACGCATGTTTCATATTATGTTCTGCTAACTTTATCTAAAGCTGGCAGAACATGTGGTTTTTTTTTAAAAAAAGGAGCGTTAAATTTTTCATTAGTGCATTTAATTTGCATTTAATTAACGTCTAACTATGGTTTTATTACATTTGTGTTCTGCTGACTTTGCTCCGCCAGCTTGAGGGACATAAGAATGGCTTACCACCTCCGTTCAAGAATTGTACTCTGAATTGAAGCAATAATTAAGCAAGAGAGGAGGGTGGTAATTGTCAACTGACGTCAGGATTATTGGACTGCGTTCGATAGTTAAATTGACTGCGTCAGTAAGAATACAAGATCTAACTGCCTCCCCAACACGTTAGAGACATCGCTCACTTGATTCCGGCCAACTGAGAATAAGGAATTGAGAAAGGAGGATTCCTTAGAATTCAGGTTGCCATCATGGAGGTAGTTATCGTCATCTTCATCTGATACCCACTGAATATTGGGTAAATTGAAGTCCCCTAGGAGAAGTAACTCATCACCAGTGTCCATCATACTCAGGATATGATCAACACAAGAGATGATAATATCATAGAGATTTTTACCTCCATCGTCAAGAGTGCATATCATATCTGGTGGGATATAGCAGCACAGAAGGAAGAGATTAGTTTTAGATAAAGAGATTTTAAGAGCGACAAGCTCAATGTCAAGGTGGAAAGAGAAACTAGGAAGCGAAATTGGGTTACAAGACAGATGGCTACTACAAGCAAGAAGTACGCCACCCCCACGAGCTTCTGAGTCAGTATGACGGTCCCTCCGAAAGACTTAGTAGGAGGAACCAAAGAGTTCAGCACTAGGAATGCCTTCATGGAGGCAGGTTTCAGTGTATGACATCGAAACCACTAGCCGTCGATGCCTGATGGATGTCATTGGTTTTAGACCAGGTCCCCCTTATATTATGGTAGTAGAGGAAGAGCGACTCTAGTTTTTTGATATCTGTGGAGCTCTCAGAGTGAAAGCGTTTACATGAGGAATTCGAGTACGGTTACGCAGAACAAAAAGCTGGGTAAGGGCACCAGCAAGCCAGAACCCAGGGTCTAAAAGTATCTCGGCAACAGGCTTGGAAGCCTTGTTGACTTTTCTGCAAAAAACACTCTCAGGGTTTATAGATTTCGTCTTTAAATATTCACCGATAGTCTCCGTCTTAGTTTCCGGAGAGAATCGAGAGATGAAAATATTTAAAGGTTTCGGTATCGTTACCAGAGAGGCACAGGGCTCCATAGGATCAGAAATTTCAGAGGCCGGGTGATCATCATCTATTAGAGGCGCAGAAGTTAATACCGACTCTGGAACGCGAGCCAAGGACCTCACGGTGACACCGACGCCAGAGGCGGCTTGGCGATTTCGACCATTCTTACGGCTTTTACGACGCGCCTTAGGACTAGGCGCAACTGGAAAATTGGGAACTGGATTGAGGCCATCATTCTCCGTAAGAGAAGCAGCCGTGAAGAAGGAAACTGCTCTCCTAACAGCGGGACGTCATCAGATATTTCCCCCGCTGGTGGGGAGATTAACTTATCATAGACTCCTTCAAATTGAGAGGAAATAGAACGCAGGGCATTATGATTTTGAGCCACTGCTACTGACAGCGATTCAATATCAGTTCGAATCCGCTTCGTACTCCTTTTAATATTATCCAATAGAGGATGAAGAGAGGCCGAGGAGCTAGAAGTGGAGGAAGAAGGGGCGACAGGATTAAGACCCGCCGAAAGTATATCGTCGATCGAGTCAAAGGCCGTTGCAACCCGCGAAGAAATTTCCTGGGATTTATTCATCAGGGCACCCGAGTTGTACGCAACAGATGCAAAGGTGGCAAACAAAGAGTCGAGCCGGACGTTAATGGACGGGACGTCATCAGCTAACATCTGGAAATGCAAGATGTTGCCGAAGAACGAGTTAAGATGATCCATGACCTTTTCCTGCCCGTCGTGAAAAAAGCCAGCGATGTCTTTCGTCATTCTTAGGACATGGCAGGGACTAATGTCCGAGCACTCGCTGCAAGTGAACCCACCAGGGGCCGAAGATTTGCAATTGACTCGAGCGTTGAGGCAGGTGGGGTGAAAAACGCCTTCACATACAGCATTACAAGCAAGCCCCTCTCGGACTATTTCCGAAGAGCACAGCTGGCAGAGCTGATGGCACGCCATAAGAGAAAGGAAATAATTAAGATAATTAAAATAATTAAAATAAGTAAAACAATTCAAATAATTAAAGCAATACTTAATGCCCAAAATGGAAAAAAAATGAAAAAAAACTATTAACGAAGTAAAATAAAAACAAAAAACAGTTTGGGAACCAGTTTTACAAATTGCATACACTCAGGAGAAGGAAAAAATATAATGCAATATATATAATTCTTCGAACTTCAATTTTACAATCGCTTGAGCACGGTTCAAAAAAGAAGACTTCTGTTGTTTTTACTTGTTTAATGTGTTAGAGCTCAAGGGTTACTAAGTTGTATTTGTATTTATGTTTCCAAGTGTCAAAAAGTTATGTAATAAATTGTCTTCTTACTCAAAACTCCAATAGAGAAAGTCGTGTTATTCGTCCAAGGCATTATTTCTTTCAACAGGTTATGGGCCCAGAGAACGCTTTATTTTATTAAAAATAAAACTTTCTTAAATTTGTGGCCAAGTTTCGTAGATTTATTTTTCGTGTCGCTTTTTTTTATTAATTTTTCTATTCTATAAGAACGTGTGAAACGAGTTTAGAATAGACTAAGGTTAGAATAGACTAAGGTTAGAATCGTAGATTCAGAGACGAAAATGACTAAACCAAAGAAATTGGAGGGTCGATCAAATAATGATGAGTGGCGAGTAGAAGCGAAGGCCTATTTAGCAGTTAAAGGACACTGGAAATGTTTTGATGGTACCGAAACAAACGTGGAGAAGAATTTTCTTGCAATTTCGGCCCTAAATCTATAGCTGTCACCATCTCTATATACATATACAGAAGACGTGAAAAAGGCAAAAGATGCATGGGACGCTATCAAAAATGCATTTGAAGACAGTGGCATAGGTCGTCGTGTTGATTTATTGAAACAACTAGTGAGCTTGAAACAGTGCGAGTACGACTCAATGGAAGATTACGTTCACAAAATGGTTTTAACGTCGCTAAAAGTGAAGAAGGCTGGATTAAAAATCGGTGATGATGTTGTTACATCGCTGATGCTAGCAGGACTGCCAGACGAGTACCGACCAATGGCAATGGCAATGGAAAATTCTTCCACAAATTTAACGACAGACTTTGTGAAAAATCAGCTACTTCAAGAAGTTTCATATGAGAAATCAAAAGACAACAACACAACGGCACTTATGGCCAAGGGTAGAGGCAAATTTAAAAAGAAAATGTCGACAACGATATTTTCAAAGGTGACCTGCTACGTGTGCGGTGAAGCTGGACACATCGCAAGCAAATGTCCAAAACGGAAAACCAAGTCTAATTCATTATTTTTCTCGTCGTTTGTTGCAAAAACAAATGGCGCGCAAGAATGGTTCGTTGATTCAGGTGCATCAGCTCACATGACGATGAAAAAACAAAATTTGGCAAATGTTCGCGAACCTCCTAGCAACGAAATAATTATTGGCAACAATTCGAAACTAGACGTGAAATGTGCTGGTGATGTAAAAATTGCATTTCCATTGAAGGAAGAATCATTGGGCGACACAAGTACTGCCACAGTCACAAATGTTCTTTGCATTCCTGACATTAGCGCGAATTTAATGTCGGTAAGTCAGGTGGCTAAGCGTGGAAATACATTGGTATTTGACGAAGAAAGTTGTAAAATTTATGACCCAAGGAAGAAACTAATTGCAACAGCACCGATGGTCGATGATTTGTACAAATTGAATTGTTCTGTGAGACAATCAGCGAGCGCAATGATTGCGGTAAGTAAGAATTTGTGGCATCGTCGATTAGGACACTCGTGCGACGAGAATTTACGCAGAGTGAAGGTAACGCGTTGAGTTTGCGGATAATGATAACAGCAAATGTGCATCAAAGGCAAACAGACGAGAGTATCATTTAGCAAGGGTGAGCATCGTGCGACGGGTTTACTGGACATAATACACAGCGATGTAGGGTTCGCATCGTGCAATTCATTTGGTGGTGCAAAGTGTTTCGCCACATTCATCGATGACTACAGTCGTAAAGTTTTTATATTCCCGATGAAACATAAAAACGAGGTATTTGATAGTTTTGTTAAATTTAAAAATTTCGCAGAAAATCAAACAGGCCGAACCATAAAGACGTTGTGAACGGACAATGGAACTGAGTACTGCAACAATAAATTTGATTCGTTGACGGCAAAGTATGGCATTCTACATCAAAGGACAGTACCACACACCTGAACAAAACGGTGTAGCCGAAAGGATGAATCGGACCATTATGGAAAAGGTTCGTTGCATGCTCACACTGTAAACTCAAGTATTTACTTTCTAAACACTTAAAGCGTTTAAACCGTTGTAGACGAATTTTAAACACTTAGCGGCGTTTAATGAGTAAACACTTAAGTGTTTTCTTAGTAAACGTCTGTAGCGTGTTTTTGGTTATGAATAATAAAAATTTTGTTGATAGAACTATTAATCAATATTATATTAAAACATAATACTATCATTGCAAAAAGTGAAAAAAAATAAAAAAAAAACAAAAAACAAAACCCGAGTGCCGTTTTTCCAAGCGGTCCCCCGACTAAGTACAAACCACTTCCAATATTGCTTGACTTCCGTGATAGGACGAGATGCGCTTTACTGAATATGCTAAATGGTACCCTTGGCGGGTATTAGCATAACTGCGTGAAATATGGGTCGCTCATATTTTTTCTCGTCTTATCACTGCAAATCTCAGCTTTTGAAAGTGTTTTATTTCAAAACGCTTAAAACGTTTTATTTTGACGTCACCCATTTGATTAACATTTAAGTGTTTTAATAGTGTCGGCAATGTTAATCAAAAGGGAAGACGTGAAAATAAAAAGTTTTAATCGTTTTGAAATACTGATAATTTTAAATTCGTAATATTTAAGCACCTTTATGGTTTTATTTTCATATTAAAAATAATACCTGTCAACAAAGGCGTAAAATTTTCAGGATAAACTAAGTTAAATAAATGAAAACAACAAATGAAGTAAAAAAGGCCAAAAAAAGAAGAATAGGTATATTCTAAAATAATTTTGGATGTAATTTTGGTTACTTTTTTTACTTTTGCTTATTACTCAAATAACAGCAATTGCATTTTTTTGGCCATTTTGAAAAAAGAATTTAAAATTGTTTATCAAATCTCGTAAAGAATTTTGGGATCTTTAATTTAAAAAAAAATAAAGTTCATTTTTGTTAACATGAGCTCGAAATCTAAAACTTTTTGTATTTTGGCCTATTGTTAATTAACAAATACATAGTTTGAGCTATAATTTGGACTGTAGCATGTTGAAACCTATTTATTTCATGTGATAAATTCAAAATAAATTTAATTTTTATAGCAGCTTATTTTCAAGCATTATAGTGTAAGTATTGTTAATTGAGTGTTTTTTTGGTTTTTTCATAAAGCTTAATGTCAAAATGCAATAACTTCCTTATTTCTTAAAATTCTAGGTCTTTTGTATGATAATAAAAATTACCCGATAATATTAAAGTTTTAATTTTTTCTATTTCTGAAAAAAGTACCTCTAAGTGGATCACTCAGTATTTCATTTTTAGAGAGACACTTCCCAACCCCTAAACACTTTACAGGTAAAAAATAAAACGCTAGAACGTTTAGTTGCCCATATGTGTTTTATCATAACTAAGTGTTTACCTTCCCAAGGGTTTATTTGGCGAATAAGTGTTTTACTTTTAAACACTTGTGCTTAGGTTAGAATTTTTTGGTAAACACCTTACGCGTTTAACTTCTCTTAAACGCTTTATGTGTTGAAGAATACAACTCTTTAGCGTTTAGATTTTGTGCATTAACCGCTTCTGTTGTTTTAAAAGTAAACACAGCCCGCCATTAAAACGCCTTATCGTTTAGAAAGAAAACACTAGAGTATTTTATTTCCAAACACCTGCTAAACACTTGGATTTGCAGTGCATAGATAGCAATTTAAATCGAAATTTTTGGGCAGAGGCAGCAATGACAGCGGCGTATTTGATTAACCGAATTCCATGCCGTGGCATGAAGAAAATCACACCAGAAGAACGTTGGTCAAAGACTAAGCCGAATCTGTCATCTCTACGCGTGTTTGGTTGCAAAGCCATGGCCCACATACCAAAAGTACAGCGAAATAAATTGGCTGAAAAATCCAATGAGTGTATATTCATGGGATACAGCGAACAATCAAAAGGATTTCGACTGTACAATCCAAAGACCAGAAAGGTCATCATTAGCAGAGATGTTGTCTTCATTGAGCCCGAAATAAAAGAAGAGGTAATTTCACTCAAAAACCATAATAATAATTCTGTTTTCTCTTCAGGGAAACCAAATAAACAGATAAATAAAGATTATTACTTAACCAATCATGACACGAGTGATCGTGATTCGGTCGATGAATTCAGTGAGGCCTCTCCATTGCAGCCACAATTCAGTGAGGCTAATTCGATTGAACAAGATTGTACCAGCGCTACAACAACTTCTGATTTGCATGCTTTGAGCGCCGAATCAAATGCAGCAAACAGCCATACCACAATTGGTGAAATTGCCAGGGGAAGCATCAACATTGGAATCGAAGCCGTAAACGATGGAGAAACAATACACACCGAATCCAGTGAGGCATTGGATAGTTTCAATTGTGAGAATTCGATGTATTCGTCGTTCAAGGAAACTGAAACCGACTTCGATGTTGCTGCAAGTGAAATATCCACCATTGCTCTACCATTCCCAATCGAGAGTGATAACATGAACGTCAATCGAACTTCCGAAAAGAAGAAAACTCTCGGGCTATATGCGATGCTGACTGCTGCGACAGAAGGTGCTTTCGAACCGAAAACGTTTACACAAGCATTAGAGTGCAGCGAAAGGAAGCAATGGCAAAAAGCAATTGTAACGGAGCATGATTCGCTGTTAGCAAATAACACTTGGGAGTTATGCGAGCTACCGATCGGACGAAAAGCAATCGACAACAAATGGGTATTCAAAGTGAAGAGGATGTCGAACGCTACAAGGCCAGACTCGTCATCAAGGGATATTCCCAAGTGAAAGGCATAGATTATGATGAGACGTATTCACCTGCCGCTCGGTACTCATCAATTCGATATTTATTGGCCATGGCGGTCAAATACAAAATGCAAATTCATCAAATGGATGCAGTCACTGCATTCCTTCAAGGTGAGTTGACGGAGGAGATTTACATGCGTCAAGCGGAGGGCATCGACGATGGTGCGGGCAAGGTTTGTAGGCTGAAGCGAGCTTTGTACGGACTGAAACAGTCTAGCCGTATATGGAATGATAAGTTAAATAATGTATTGGTGCAGAAACTGAAATTCACGAGATCATCCGTCGATCGATGCATATACTACAAGCATTCTCAGCTGAACACAATCATCCTGGCAGTTTGGGTGGATGATATTATGATCTTTGCGAGCAATTCAACGATGTGCACAAAACTTAAGAACGACCTGTGTGCTAGCTTCAAAATGAAGGACTTAGGTGAAGCCACATCATTGCTTGGAATGAGCATCACACATCACAGTGATGGCTCCATTTCAATCGATCAACGACATTACATTTCGACAGTCATTCAAAGATTCAAAATGGAGAACAGCAATCCAGTCAGCACACCCATGGACGTAAAAAAAAATTGTCGAATGAAATGTGTCCGAAAACAGACGATGAACGACAGGCAATGTCAAGTGTGCCATATCAAGAGGCAATTGGCTGCATCATGTACATTGCACAAATTAGTAGACCGGATATATGTTTCGCTGTCAGTGCACTGAGTCGCTATAATACAAATTATGGCTCTGCACATTAGACAGCAGTGAAAAGGGTAATTCGTTATTTAAAGGGGACCATTGACAAGAAGCTGACATTTCGTGCAGATGAAGATGAAGACATGATTGGCTATTGTGACGCAGATTGGGCTGGCGATAAAGATGGATGTCGCTCCACTACCGGCTATGTATTCACGGCACAGGGAGGCGCAATATCGTAGGCCACACGTCTTCAACCGACAATTGCATTGTCATCGACAGAAGCTGAATTTATGTCAATGGTAGCTGCCATACAGGAGGCACTTTGGTTGAAACGGTTCGAATGTGAATTGTTTCTCAAAGCACCAAAAGAAATAGTTTTGTTTTGCGATAACCAAGGAGCACTGCATTTGGCGAAAAAAAAATTATCATGCGCGTACCAAGCACATCGATGTACGAAAATACTTCATTCAACACCATCTGTACGATGATATTGATGGCAGCGAAGATAACGAAATAAAAATTAAAATGAAATACAAATCCACAGACGAAATGGTTGCCGACATATTAACCAAGGCTGTGAATCATTTAAAATTAACCAAATTTGTGCCATTTTTTGGATTAAGCGGCCTAGATTAAACTAATAGCTAATTTAATCTTAGATTTTTTCCTTGAGCACTAGTGAAGCTGTTGTTTTTACTTGTTTAATGTGTTAGAGCTCAAGGGTTACTAAGTTGTATTTGTATTTATGTTTCCAATTGTCAAAAAGCTATGTAATAAATTGTCTTCTTACTCAAAACTCCAAAGTCGTGTTATTCGTCCAAGGCATTATTTCTTTCAACAAGTTCTCTCCTGGTTTATTTTTTTAATTACATTAAAACTTCTTTATAAACCAAGTTTTCAGTGAAAATTCCTTGAGGGGTAATTTCCTGTTTTAGACCACTTCAAACATCAATTTTACAATGGCTTGAGCAAGCTACGCGTGACACCGCTGTGCGTAAAACATGGTTCCGGAAGAAAAATACCAACTTTTCCGAATGTTTGACCTTGTGACTTATTTATTGTCATCGCATTGATGACGCTTGAAATTAAATGGAAGATCAGGGTCGTTTGATGTATCCAAGGAAATTCGTGGGATAAAGTGATTCTTGACTCTTTGAGATCCTGTAATACATTCGGCTTGGATTACATTCGCCCGAATTAGTGTTGAGCCGGACTTACACGAGACAGTATATTTGTCCCTTACACGATGTAAATTATACTGAGGCCTCAATTATTTTAAATGTCCCGGTTCAAAAATAATGTCCTACAGGTATATGAGCCGAGCGTGTATCGAGAAAAATGAATCAAAGTGTGATTGTAAATTTCTTCCTACTTTTGCGGCAGTAAAATATCCAATTTGAACTGCGGCAAGGTGAGCTTGTAAACATGAACGGGAGAGACATTTTCTTATTTCTTTGCGACAGTAAAATATCCAATTTTAACTGCGGCGAGGTGAGATTGTAAACACGAACGGGAGAGACATTTCTCACTTCTTTTGCGGCAGTAAAATATCCTAATCAAACTGAGCCGTGGTGAGATTGTAAATACGAACTGGATGGAGAGACATTTCTTAAGGGCGAAATACACGAGCGCTCCATCCGACCACGCCACCCCAAAACAACAACAATTTATATGCATTGGAAATTTCGAGTGCATACAAATTGTTGTTGTTTTGGCGTGGCGTGGTCGGATGGAGCGCTCGTGTATTGCGCCCTTTACATTTTTCGAGGGAGTGAAATGTTGTACTTGAGAGACAATTCTTACATTTTTCGAGGGAGGGAAGTTTTGTAGTGAAGAGATAATTCTTACATTTTTCGAGGGAGTGAAATTTTGTACTTTAGAGACAATTCTTACATTTTTCGAGGGAGGGAAGTTTTGTCCGGGAGAGACAATTCTTACATTTTTCGAGGGAGGGAAGTTTTGTAGTGAAGAGACATAATTCTTACATTTTTCGAGGGAGTGAAGTTTTGTACTTGAGAGACAATTCTTACATTTTTCGAGGGAGGGAAGTTTTGTCCTGGAGAGACAATTCTTACATTTTTCGAGGGAGTGAAATTTTATAGTGGAGAGACATTTCTTACTTCTTTTGCGGCATCAAAATTCCCAACTTTAAATTAGGCGAGGTGAGATTGTAAAATATAAATACTTTCTGGAGGCATACGTTTCGTACCTACTCTGAGACAGTTTTATGCATAAGAGAATCAAATCCATATTAAAAGCTTTACATTGGTATGTATTTATTTTCTTTCTTTCTTTAATTTCCTTGTTTTTGTCATTTCGGTGAGGGACTTAAATTAAGCTAGCACCTTTTGTAATTTAGTTTGCGAATTAAGATTTCAGTGATTTTTTTATAGACAAAAACGTAAGTAAACAAAATTGTTTTTATTTAAATTTTTTCGTAAGGCAGTTTTAAAAAAAAATTAACTACTTTTCTTCTTACACGAAAAAAATGTAAAAAAGCATTATACTATTTTTTTTCTCCTACATACGTATGTCACGTCTGCATATGTATTTATTTTTTAACCAACATTTCTAATATTCATTTATTTTTTTCTGTGATTTGTTCCTTAATTTAATATATTAAGAATGGCTGAGGAGAAAAAGACGTCGATGGCATGGGAATATTTTGTGGACTTAAAAAATGATAAAGCTAAATGCAATTTCTGTGCTAAAGTTTTGTTTTACAAAGGTGGCGGTGCTTGCAATTTAATTCGGCACACAAAGAGCAAGCAACCTCATGTTTTCTCTGCAATTTGTGAATCTCAGATTGTAAACACCGATAGCATCAGAAATGCTTCGCTTACTTCCACTTCAACATCAAATGCACCGGAACCCGAAACACCTGAATTTTGCACGCTCTCCACCTCATGTACTAATAGATATTTATCCTACGTGCACCTCGCCTCATTTCAACTTGAGAATTTTACTGCCTTAAAAAAAGTAAGAGAGAAGAAACCCACCAATGCGAAAATCACACCTCGCCTCATTTTAAGTGAGACATTGTACTGGTTCAAAAGGAAAAAGAGGCTCCTCTTATAAACTCATTTTATAATCGTGTCCTACCCAACACTAGCCCGAATAGCTAATCTGGTTCCATTACTAAACTAATTGCTCCTTTAATCCCTCATGGGACATAGGGCGGAAACAGTTGCCCTCCAGCGGACTCTGTTTTGCGCGACAGCTCTCAGCTCTGACCAGGATCTCCCGGTTATTGCGGCCTCTGATAATAGGGTTCTCCTCCACGTTGTTCTAGGTCTTCCGACTCGACGGGATCCTTGCGGATTCCAGTCAAGGGCCAAAACCAAGGTTTCGTAGTAACAAAATTATGCAACCTTTTTTCCAGTGTCCTATTCGAAGAATTGCAGAAAGATGACTGGACAATTTAGCTGGATATACATATTATTAAAGGACTAAGTATGTTAAATACGCTAGGACCAACACTTAGGTATAGCTCGAATTTTTGGTCATAGGTAAACGAATTATCCAAATGTGGTTTGGTAAAGCCATCAAGGAAAAAATAAAGCAATTGGAGAATATTTTCCAAAAAAGTAATGGGGATAGTACAATTTATAAAAGTAAAATTTGTTAAAATACATTCTTAAAGTTTCAGTAAATATTGCACTTCCTGCAAAATGCAAGGAGTTATCTTTCCGAAGCCGCATTTATTTTAGAATTAAAATTTAAATGTACTTGCAAATAAACAAAACCATTATAAAACCAAATTATCAGAAACTTCACTTTTGATTTTCCCTTATATTTCATTAAACACCATTATATCTGTTGAATGCATTCAACAATTATAATTATTGGTAGCATATATTCTTACTCGGTCTACCATCGACTATCATGTAAAATTGCAATAAAATCGGTGCAGTAGTTTTCACGTGAAAATTTAAAAACAATATATTTCCTAAAAAAAATTCAAAAATCGGCTACCAGTGACGTCACATCATAAAAGCTCCGTAAGAGCATACCTTGCACCCTTGAACCATGTTTTTGCCTTTCGAAAAGCTTGAGTGAACTTTCAAAGCTTTCCATAAGTATAGATGATATACATATATGCTATTTTCAATATGGAAAAAACCTCCTAAGGGGTACTGAAAAGAGGTTTCCTTGTATAATTATAATATAGATATGACATCCAATTTGAAAAGTTAAAACACACAAATAGAATCACCAAAAGAATCACCATTAATGAAATTAGGGCAGAGACTAATAGTTGAAGATATTAGAATTCACCCAAACAAGAAAAAATCACTAAAAAATCACGCAAAACCGGCTAAATAAATATGAAATACGGAGTACTAAAAACACTGAACTACCACCTTGACAAACATCTAAAGATCTAAATAAATGCATAAAACTGACAAATCCGTTGATATCATTTTCTTTTCGCAAATAAAAATATTTAAAAAAATATGAGTGTGCGTAGGACCACACGTTGGAAGTGAAAACATCTATGGCCGGCTAGTCTATATTTCCCAATAAATCTTAATATTACAGTACGATAAGGATCAATAAATTTTGTTTTTTTATTGTTAATGTTCCAATAAAATTAGAAGAACAACAAAGTAATAGATAATTCACAAAAAACAATACACAATACATAATATATAATTCATAATGCCTAATACATAGTACATAATGCATAGTACATAATGCGTAGTGCGTAGTACATAATAAATAGTACATAGTACAAAATACATAGTGCATAGTACACAGTACATAGTGCATAATACATAGCACATAGTACACAGTGAATAGCACATAGTAATAGTACATAATACATAGTCCATATGTAGTACATAGTACATAGTGCCTAGTACATAGTATATATCACATAATACACAGAACATAGTGCATAGTATTTAGTACATAAAACATAGTGCATAATACATAGTACATAGTACATAATACATAATTCATAATACATAATACACAGTACATAATACATAGTAAATAGTGGATAGTACATAGTACATAGTGCATACATTGTAAATAGTACGTAGTAAATAGTACATAGTATATAATACATAATGCATTGTACATAGTACATATAACATAGTACATAGGACATAGTACATAGTACATAGTACATATTACATAGTATATAGTACATAGTAAATAAGCATAATATACAGTACATAGTGCATAGTAAATAGTACATAGTATATAATACATAATGCATTGTACACAGTACATATAACATAATACATAGTACAAAGTACATAATACATAGTATATAGTACATAGTAAATAAGCATAATATACAGTAGGTACATAGTGCATAGTAAATATTACATAGTATATAATACATAATGCATTGTACATAGTACATAGAACATAGTACATAGTACATAGAACATAATACATAGTATATAGTACATAGTAAATAGTGCATAATATACAGTACATAGTGCATAGTAAATAGTACATAGTATATAATACATAATGCATTGTACATAGTACATAGAACATAGTACATAGGACATAGTACATAGTACATAGTACATAGTACATAGTACATAGTACATAGTACATAGTACATAGTACATAGTACATAGTACATAGTACATAGTACATAGTACATAGTACATAGTACATAGTACATAGTACATAGTACATAGTACATAATACATAGTAGATAGTACATAGTAGATAAGCATAATATACAGTACATAGTGCATAGTAAATAGTACATAGTATATAATACATAATGCATTGTACATAGTACATATAACATAGTACATAGTACATAGTACATAATACATAGTATATAGTACATAGTAAATAAGCAAAATATACAGTACATAGTGCATAGTAAATATTACATAGTATATAATACATAATGCATTGTACATAGTACATAGAACATAATACATAGTACATAGTATATAGTATATAGTACATAGTAAATAGTGCATAATATACAGTACATAGTAAATAGTGTGTAGTACATAGTACATAATACATAGTGCATAGTACATAGTGCATAGTACATAGTACATACTACATAATTCATAATACATAGCACATAGAACATAATAATTAGTACATAGCTCATAGTACGTAGTACACTACATAGTCCATAATACACAATACTTAATATATAATATTAAATATATAATATTCAATATATAATATTTAATATATAATATTTAATATATAATATTTAATATATAATATTTAATATATAATATATAATTCATACTACATAATTAAAACTAAAACCCCCAAAGGAAACATTTTTCTCACGTGATGGTACGTGCGCGTGATGGCACACAAAAAGTGCGCGTGACGCGAGTTTTTAGTTTTTTCCCCAGGCCAAAAAGTGCCCAACGTGCCTATAGAAGTTTTCACTTCAAAAAGAGTTATCAGGAAGCCCACGAGGATTTTCAAACGGATCTACAGAGTGTGCAGAACTGTATTTTTAGATCTTGCGAGGTTTACCTGTGCGACCCGACGAAAATAATGTGCACATGATCGTGATGGCAGTTGCACGAGCCTGCGAAATGAGAAAGAACGAAAACAAAAAAGTGGGTGTGTGTACTTATGTACGCGCATTAGAAGTTATACTTCTTTGGCGTGATTTAAGACTAATTTTTAATTTTCATGCAAATAATTTATTGGATTTTTTATTATTTGGGTGCGTTGGCTGGTGGAAGCAGCATGATGCCGACACATTCCAGGCTGTCGGTTATACCGGATTCTAATCCTAACTAAAATCACCTACTAGTCAACCCATTCTCCGGCAGAGAGGAAACACATTTTTCTAGACAAGTTGTTCTTATTTATACAGGTTATACAGGTTTTTATGCGCCCCATGTTTTTATTTTAGTCTGTTAAAATACCCAGAATATTACTTAATTCGCTGACACAGCGACACAAAGTGCCCCTTGGCAAACGACATTAGAAGCCAGCACTCCCACTATTCCAGAAGGTCCATGTTTGTGTTCTAATTATTTTCTAGTTTTTGGTACAGCAGATTTAAAATAAAACTATTTAACTTAAAAGTTTTTTTTACCTATTTTTATTATATTCTTTTTAGTCTTAATTCAGTCATTTTTGGATTTTAATTTTTACAAAATTCTGGTGAAGTGATTTGTTATGCATACCATATTTCCTATTTGAATTTTCTAATTTTGATAACAAAATTATTTCCGTCCTTAAACACCCCAAATAGCTATTTTCAGTGAAATCGAATCGTAATTGCCAAAATCGTACCGCCATATTGGCGCCACCATTTTGATTTTTTTTAAATTTTGCCCACAGATTCGTCATTTGTGACCTTAAAAACTCACCCATACCGATTTTCAATGGATTCGGAACACATTTGCAAAATTCATCCGCCATTTTGAATTTTAAAATTTTGACCACAGAATCGTCATTTGTGGCCCTAAAAACCTCCCGATACCGATTTTCAATGGATTCAGAACAAATTTCCAAAATTCATCCACCATATTGGCGCCGCCATTTTTAATTTTCAAATTTTGACCCTACAAGCCCCCCGATACCGATTTTCAATGGAATTGGAACACTATTGAAAAATTCGTCCGCCATCTTGATTTTTTTACAAAATTGTCAGATTGCACTGACACGTTAGCTCAATGTGTGTGCAAAGTTTCATAAGAATCGGTTTAGTAGAAGTAGTTGAAAAAGCTGTCGCAAGATTTGAACCAAACAAATATACGAGGTCAAGCTAAATAAAATCATTAATATCTTGTTCATTGTTTTATTTTCCCAAATAATAACAGTAAATATTTTGTATTATATATTCAAACTAATTTCTGATTGAATAATTATATTAAGTTTCCTGGTGTCCTGGTGTCCGACGTCAGTAAATACAAGTTAGAGAGAGAAGAGTAAGCAAGAGTTGCTTTGTTTGAATTGAATCATTACAGTCATTTGACATTTGCAGTCTTGACCTCGTTAGCGTTCATTGTGCTCTGTGCTTTCTGTTATTTTTGATTGGATTTTATTTAAACTACAACTTAGCTTATATCTCACCGGACCTGAAAACCCATGTTATCAGTATTTTGTATTATCTAGGTCGTACCCGACACAACGAACAATTTGAACATCCTGCTGCTTTCTTAGACAGCGTATTAATAGACTTGGAATTATGATCTTACAGAATAAACGGATTCAAAATCATATCTTGTTATTATATGATGCGATAAGATATGATATGATGCGCTTAAAAGTATAATCAAGACAAATTCCTAGTATATACTGATATTTGTTAATATCGTCGAATAAAAAATTCGTTCCTGAGGGGATAATCAAGGCAATTTTTTTCTTTGTTTGACTGTGATTGGGGACATCACATATATTTATTTTTAATACACATGAAATGTACAAAAATCTGAGATAGGTTTCTTTTGCGCCGGGGCTGGGGTAAATTTCTATGAAATTCGCGCATTCTCCTTTATTGCAATCGGGAATAACACAAATGACTCCCTCCATCATAAAAGTTCAGGTAAATATTTAGTATACCTAACGTCATCTAACACCACAGTTGGGACTAACCATTTTTATATGAACGCTTTTTGTTAATGATTGAAATGATTGGTAATGCTAACTAGACTAACTAGTAACGCCATCTCATTGATTGAGCAATTGAATTAACTTTTAAAGCCATCTGATGGAATAATTTTGAGTACCCACTTTTGATCAAATAATTAGACTGAAGGAGAAAAAAAAAGTTCATTTCGAAATATAAAAACGCTACTGATTGTCTAAAGGAATACTACAAAAAGTATGCGAAAAAATGCAAGGAAAAAAAATGTTTTAACCCTAACATACGAAGATTTTTTTATTCCAAGTAGAACTTCCTATGTACATTTGAATTATTCACGTCTTTTACACGACTGCCCCAAAAAAAGGAGTGTAATGTGTTTAGGTTTGTTGTGTGTATGTACGTTGTTTTGTACCATCATAACTTCTAAACGCTTGAACAGATTTAGATGGCTGAGGTACCGTTAGAATCGTTTAATGAGTCTGAGTAACATAGGCTAAGTTAATTTTTAAAAAAAGAATATGGCGGCTGTCAGACGCAATTTACGTCACACTCAAATTTTTTTCCGATTGGGTCAATATGGATATCAAACGAAAGGTGATATTGAGACGATTTGAAATATATAACACTTAATAGATATGTGTTAAATAAACGCCAATTTTATGGTTAAGTAAAATTAAATTACTCGAAACGTTTTATATTACCCGATCACCATGAACGAACATTTAATAGTTAAGCCTAGTATGCTGTTGAAGCAAAATGAAAATTCCCTATACAAGCTTTATCTAACACCACTCCACCAAAAAGGAGTGCAATGTTTTCAGGGTTCATGTTTGTATTTTTGTATGTTTCTTTGTTCCACCATAACTCCTAAACGCCTGAACGGATTTAGATGGTTGGAGTACCGCTAGAATCGTTTAATGATTCCGAGTAACATAGTGTAACGGACGCCCTCGGCTTAAGTGGTAAAATTTTGGTTGTAACCAATCCAAGTCAAACCTCCCAACGGCTACAACAAACGGAGCCACGTAATAAATTAATTCGAATCCATGATCATGATTTTTCCAAAATGAATATACCATCCTCAAGTTCATCAGATACAACAATCCCACTAATGACCAGGATAACCGAAGCGACAATACTAATGACGATCCCTAATTAAGTCAACCACCTTTGAACCCTACCCAGGTAGTAAGAATCTGAAATCTGAAACCGAGGTTTTAGCTCACTAAGGAATTTGCGCAAGGAAATTTTAGCCAAAAGGCGCAAAGGTTTGTAATCGACCCGCTGGTAACCCCAAACACTCGGAATCGAAACTTAAAATATTGAAAATACGACACAGCCACACACTAAGGCTGTACAAAGGAATAGTTTCCCGCCAAAAATGTAGCAGCTACATCAATACGCAACTCATGACAGGAATTTTTTTTTGTGTTGTGGATGGCCGAATGCGATAACGGCACACGCTTGGGTTTTTTTGGTTGTTTTGTGGCGTGCGAACGTGGTGAGGCTGAAAAGAGGGCAGTTAAGCTGGTGACATATACAAGCGTACATGCATTGCATTCAGCAGCTCCCTGATATGCGGAGATTTTCCACTGACACATAATTGCATGGTTGCGTTCCGTCCCGGCTCTCACAGATAGCCCAAAAATCTGAGTAACGAGTCGCATGTGTTTGTTGTGTATGCTTGTGTGTCCTATGTCGAATGCGGCAATGCAGAAAAAGTTGAAAGTAGCCCGACATTTGCGTGGCATGCGGAACATTCACGGAATATTTCGTCAGGTCGCATTTGAATACACACACTTCTATATTATCTGTCAACGAATGCAACGCATATACGCTTGGATATGTCACCAGCTTTAGTGAGAGTCCGGCGACGAGACCGATAGTGAGTGTTATGCGGTTAGAAAGGAGAAGAAAACAAAAATTAAGGAAAGAAAGGAAATTTGGTGGGCGAGTGCGTGTGAAAATCCGGGGAAGAAAATCCGGTTAACGGAGAGAATCCAGGTAAAATCGTGAGATTAGAACAAATAAGGTTTTTTTTGGAGAGAGAGCAAAAAGAACAACGACTATAAAACAAGATTTCTAGTAACGAGTACTAACGGAGCTCGAATAAACCCCGAAAAGGTTAAAAGGGGGGTGAAAATCCGGACAAGAGCGCCACCGGCGTTATCAGGTAGTTTCGTTCGTAACCCATAAAAAATTTTTGTAGGTGAGAGTTGGCGAAGTGGAGGTAGTGTGAATGAGAAAAAAAAATTCTCCGAGAGATTGCGAGAAGTGCCTGCCCTGTGTTAGAGGATAAGAAAAGTGAGCTAATTTTGATGTAAAGGAGGATTTGTTTTTTTGGGAGACCGTTAGTCTCCAGGAAATACAAAGGTTAGTACATAGCCAGTAATTTGATTTTATAATTTCGGAGATAGGCAATTGTT